>PVJX010043506.1:0-13647 GCA_004027295.1 Dolichotis patagonum
GCAAAAAAAAAAAAAAAAGACTTACTCCTCAGTGTAAAAGCTTAGAAGATACTAAGACAAATCCAGACACACTCAGCCACCTTATCTTTGACAAAAGGGCCAAATGCATTCACTGGAAGAAAGATAGCCTATTTAACAAATGGGGCTAGAAAAACTGGCTTTCCATGTGGCAAAGACTAAAACCAGACTCATGTCTATCACTATGCACTGAACTAAAATCAAAATGGGCCAGAAAACTAAATCTTAAAACAAAAGCACTAAATCTGATGGAAAATAAAGTAGAACTGTTTAAGACATAGGAGTAGGCAAAGACTTCATGAACAAAACCCTGATTGCTCAGGAAATACTACAAAAAATCAGCAACTGGGATATCACTCTGTTACAAAGCTTTTGTACATAAAAAGAAATCATCAAGTGTGAAAACAGGCAATAGGGATAGATAAAAATGTTTGGCATCACTAATTACCAAAAAAATACGAATAAAAACAACAGCAAGATATCACTTCAAACCTGTTAAAATAGTTATTACTGAAAAGATGAAAAATGACAATTATGTGTTAATATGAATATGAAGAAAAGGATACCCTGTGTACTGTTGATGATAATATGTTAGTACACACATTATGAAAATAGTATGGATGTTCTTTTAAAAATTAAAAATAGAACTACCATACTGTGGTGGTTCAGCTTAATTGTGCCAGATCAATTGACATGGAAGCCACCAAGGAGATAGAAAGCACACTTATAGGTGTGTCTGGGTAGGTCATGAAAACACAATTTTGAGTATTTCATGTAGTTCGTTGGCCCTTCTCCTCTGGCACTGTTTCCACACTCTACATCCTGGCCACGCAAGCAATTGCTTTTCTGTCATGATGTTTCTGTCTTAAAACCAGTCGACCATGGATCCAGTCCCCTGAAACCACGAGCCAATTAGGCCTCTTCTCCTTTAAAATGTGAATATTGGTTACTGTGTCTCAGTGATATGAAAGCTGACTAGTACATATATGACCCAGAAATCCCACTAATATCGCAAATGATATTGAATCAATTTGTAAAAAAGGTATCTATACTCTAATACGCTTTGCACCAGTATTCACAATAGCCAAATTATGGAATCAACCAAAGTGTCCATCAACAGATGACTGGCTAGAGACATGTGATCTCTAGATACAATAGAACATTACTACACCTTTTAGAAAAATCTTGTCATTTGCAACAACGTGGATGAAGCTAGAGGAGGCTATGGTAAGCAAAATAAGTCAAATACACCAAGGCAAATGCCATATAATTTCATATGTAGAATGTGAAAGAATTCAAATTCATAGAAGCATAGAATAAAATAGAAGTTTACCATGCTGGGAACTAGTATTTAGGAGATGTTGGTCAAAGGAAAAAAATTTTCACTCAAGACAAGTAATTTCAAGAGATCTATTGTGCATCCAAGTGACTACAAATACTAACTTTATTCTAAGTGTTCTCATCCTCAAATATAATATTTGAGGGAATATACATATTAAATACTTTTTTAGTCATTTCACAATGTACATACATCAAAACATTATATTGTAAACACAACAACAATTATTAAAACCTTTGGATGATCATTGGGTTAATTTGACTGGTAAATCCAGAAAAAGTTAATAGAAAAAAAAGAAGTCTAGGTAAGAAAAAGCAAGAAAATGAAGATATAGATATGTCATACTGTTTACCCTTGGTGCCTGAGGACAGTCATTGGCTGTGGCTTTAATGGAAGAAACCTACATCTGGGAACAGACCCCCAGTCTGAGTTGTTAAAGAGTAAGAGCAGACTAGTTTCGCAACTGCTCAAGTAAGCAGTTGATGAAAATAGCAAGGTTAACCTGATCTCTTCAGGCATTTGCTACCCATTCCTTAAGATCAAAATGCTCAAGACTGGTGATAGGTTCTAAGGAAATTTCTTTCATTGTTTTCCCAACTTTAGAACACAAATTCATGGATTTGAGGAATTGTGTGATAAAGTGTGAAAAAATGGAAGTGGTAAGCAAATGATCTCTGGTATCTAGAGCATAAAGTGCTCAAACTTATCCTATTCCCTTTTCTTAAAATAACCAGACTCTAGCACAGATGAGCAATTTTCCTTGGTATCATCTCTAAATCACATTATCAGTGGCTGATAACTTCAGGAGATGTAAACGTACAAGCTATAGAGTAGCACAAATCTAAAAGGCACGCAGAATTAGAGAAAAGGCAAACCAGAAGTTTTAAATACTTCAAGGCTTAGGAGAAAATGCAATTATTGTAAAACAAGAAAACAAAATTACATTTTTAAAAAATCGCTGGGAATTTTAGACTCAGTTCATTATATTGGGTTTTTTTACCTAGGCATGATGTAGTTAATGGAAATAAATTTGTCCTTCAGTTGTGAACAATTAGAAAACTGCTATATATGTTACACACATACACACATAAACACGCACATACAGTTTTATGTGTATGTGTTTTTACACATTTGACATCAGGAGGAAGGGCAATGGCACTAAGAGGAGGACAACGAATGAAATGAATTCTGATTTTCCAAGATTTCTACCTTTATGCTGTGATAATGTCAGGAAAGTTCTAACTAAACGGAGTTGAAGAGCAGAGATCGGAAGTTAAGACAGTTAGAATTTGGGGGTAAAATGCTAAAAACAAGGAATGCTAGAAAATGAGAGACATCTATCTTTACCATAGTCTGAATATCAAGTTGAGCATTCACACAATAAAATTTCATTAGCTCTAATTAAAATGCAAATCACTATAGGCAAAACAATTCCCAGACTCCCCTAAGGTGGGGTGACTCGTGGTACGATATGCTAACATAAAGAAACTTCTATAAAGATGTACAATATTTACTACAGCTGCTTAAGATAGTCACAATTTATTTTTTAAGAGTAGACTGGGTAATAATACTCAAAGTGTAACCTGTAGAACCTGGAGGGACCTCCGAGAATCTATACAGGGATATATAATGTCAGAATTATTTTCAAAATAATAAGGATACATTATTTGATCTTTTTCACTATACTAAAATATAAATCAATGTGAATAAAATTACTAATGATTTAGCATAAATCAAATTAGTGACACAAGGCATTGTGTTACTTCAATGCATTTTGATCAAGCAGATAAAGCAACATTTAATCATGAGTGTTCTTGATAAAGATGTTTAAGCAGTGAAATTTATTGAATGTCAACTTGCTAACACATATTTTTCTTATCCTAAAAGACAAAATAAAACATACATGTAAAGAACTTCTGCTGTATACTGAAGCATGATTGTCTCAAAGAATAGCAATTTTATGATTTTAACTTACCAGGTTTAAAAAACATTTTCCTTCCTTTCTTCTTTTTTCTGTCTTCCTTTTTTTTCTTTCTTTCTTTTCTTTTGTGGTGCTATGGATTTAACTGGGGCCTAATGCATGGTAGGCAAGGTCTCTATCATGGAACTAAAAAGCACATGTTTGTGGAATACAAATAGTGGTTTCATAAAAGTTCTTATAATGTGGACTCTGATACCTCATTAATAATTTTTTGCACTCTAAGAATATTAGGAAACTCTTACAAACCATAAGAACTACAAAAACTGATAGCTAATGCTATGGCTAAATTTATGTATCACTTTGACTGTGAAAAGGAATGTTTATATAGCTGATGAATCATTATTTCTGAGAGTGTTTCAGGGTATTTCTATAAAAGATTGGCTTCAGAATTGGTGGACTGAGGAGACAATTGCTCCCACCAATACAGGTTGGCAATATCCAATCAATCATGACCCCGGTAGGCCAAAAATGAGAAGGAAAGGTTAAGTTCATTCTCCTAGTTGAGTCACCCATCATCTTCCCTTTGACATCAGTACAACTAATATTTGGGATTTTGGACTCAGACTGAAATTTACACCAATTCCCTGATTCTCATGTCTCCAGATTCAGAGTGAATCATACCACCAGCTGTCCTAATTCTCCTACTTCTAGGTGACAGGTCATAGGATTTCCTGCTTTCTTTAATCATGCAGATTAATTCTTGTAATAAAATTTCTTATATCAACATTGATCTACATTTGTATCTATCTGTCTAAACTATCTATCTATCTATCTATCTATCTATCTATCTATCATCTCTCTATTCCTCTGGTTCTATTTCTTTGGAAAACTCTATTATAGCCAATATCATACTGATTGGCATGACTGGATTTTCTCCCACTAAATAGATTTTTAAAAATTATTAGAAGCCATAAGTATCAGATGTAAAGAAATTGTCCCAAAATTTATAGAAGTTATTATTACATATAAAATCACAATAAATCAAAATATACTCCTAGAAATCATAAGTAAATCTAACAATATTATAGAAAGCAAATTGAATGTACAAAAATCAGCTATATTTCTAAATATATGAAATATTGAATATTAGAATATTTTAAAATTCATTTTATACTGCCATAAAACACCTAAGAATAATTGCAAAAAGACAATCAAGACCTCTACACCAAAAATTAAAGATAACTTTAATAAAGGAGAAAATGTATCACTTTTATGGATCATTTTTTTCTTCTGTAGACTGTCTTTTAATTTGGTTTAGTGATCATAATATTAATATTATTATCAATTTGCCCCAAAATAACTTATTGACTTACTGCATCTTCAAAAAATGCCATCAGTAATTTTTATAAAAAGTGACAAATTGACTCTAGTCTTTGTGTGAAAATTTAAGAAAACTAGAATCATCAATATTTACTGTTTGAGCTATCCTTTTTATAGTAATCTGTTTTAGTAGACTGAATGAATTCACAGCTGTCAAGGGTTACTCAGATTCTTTCAAAAGGAATCATAGACTAAAAATTCATAATTACACTATTAAAAACTCTAAAGCTTCCAGAAATTGGAGGGTTCAAGCATTTCCATAAATTATAGAAAACAAGAGAATTTGTTTCATATAGTGACAAAATTAATTAGTTCATTTCTTCATTAATTTAATTAAAAAACAAATGAAACAGACATATATTTAAAGATTATCAGCTAATCAAAATGTATGGGATGGGCTTTATTGCAATTCTGCTTGTAACAACAGATCGAACAAAAAGGTAGATATTTGGGGAAATGTCAATATTGATCAGATATATAGTTGAAAATATTGAATTGCTGAGTTTTATATTGTGATAGTGGCAATTCCATTATGAATAAAAACAGAATATTAGTCTCTTGTAAGACCAACCCACTGAAATATTGAAAGATAAAATCTTATGACTATCAGTTTCTTGCTTTATTAATCTTGGAGAGAGATAAACAGATCTACATATAAACAGACAAGACTGATCATGAATTGGTCATTATTTTATCTAAGTTATGGATACATTGGGGATTTTTGTTTCATTATATCTACTTTTGCATATGTTTTAAGTTTTTCATATCAATGCTCCTGATAGAAAAACATAAGGAATGTTTTCAGTTTTGTGTATGAGGTTTTCTTATGTAAATAAAATAGCAAAAACCATAAAATAAATATATACAAAGTTTAATCATCAAAAGTTAAAACATTACTCTTATGATGGCACCATGAAGAAAACAAAGTATCAAGACACAGAATGAGAGAAAAGATTTGAGGCATAAATATGAATTTATAGAGAATTATGAATTTTAAAAATTTATAAATTAATTTATAATTTATAAAACTTCATAATTATACAATCTAATAAAAATATGATTAAAAGACTTGATCAAATACATCACAGAATACAATAACCAAATGGTCAACAATGCATGTAAAATAACTTTAACATTATTAGTAATTGAAGAAACAAAATTTTAAACAACAAATGGGATAAAACTGTATATATATTAGATTAGCTAAAAATGAATAGATTGGGCCAGGAAACAGAACATTAGAACACCTAAACATTTCTGTAAGAAATATAATACAGTTCAACTAACTTGGGAAGCTTTTAAACTAGTTTCTTTAAGTTTTTGTTAGTTCATCAAAAAGAGTACTTTGTGCTGTCATTGTTTGATTGTTTATTTTTTATGCATTGATTTTATAACTTGAACAACTACTTCTAAGATAACAATATGTAATATATTAACTAGCGAGGATTTGTTACTGCTATTTTGTTGAAATTATCTATTATTTCTACTCTTTTTTGTTTTATTTTTAAAAATAAATGAAGTAATTAAATTAAATTAAATTAAATTAAATTAAATTAAATTAAACATAACAACTAGCATACCATCCAAGCATTTTATTCCTATGTATTTACATGACAGAATGGATGTATATTTACCAACAGACACATGCTTTAGTGTTTAACAATCCCAATTTGGAAATATCCAAATGTCCATAAAAAGGTGAATGAATGAGCAATTTGTGGTATACTCATACAATGGGAAACTATTAAGCAATAAAAAGAAACTATTGATCTTCAAAACATGACGAACTTCGCAATATTTTTGCAATGTGAAATCCTGACTTTCCATCAAAACAGAATATGTAAAATATTTTATGTATAAATCTACAAAATACAGACTCATTTAGAGTGATGATAAGTAGGTCAGTGGTTACTTGGGGAAAAGAAAGGGGAGAAAGGATTACAAAAAGTCATGAGGAAAGTTTTGCTGCTGATGGAAATATTGTTATCTCAACTGCAGTTTTTCGGGTGTTTGTATATGTTAAAACAATCAAACTACTTTTTAAATATTTAAAATTTATTAGCCTTTATTTATACATTAGTAAAGGTATTAAAAGATTCAAAGTTTTATCTTGATCTCTTTCCACTAAATTTGCTAACCACAGTGACAAACTCAGAAAGAATGAATTTCCCCAACAACCAGGGGGAATCGGGGTTCAAGAATCCTTAGGAACCATGATAGTTCCAGGTCTGGAGCAAGTATTGTGAATGTTGAGCATAGAACATGTTATCAAACTAGAAAGCAGGGAAGCCTCATGGTCTGACCCTGTGTGTCTCCTCAAAATCCTAACTCTCATGGAGATGGTATTAAACTTGAAATCACTAGGAGTTAATTGGGATTAGATGAGGTCATGAAGATAGAATCCTGAAAGAGCTGGTTTTCTGTCTCCTATATGTGAGGATCCGGTGGGTAAGCATCTTCTATGCACTAGCGAACTCTCCATGACCAGACACTGAATCTGCCAATGACTGAATTCTAGACTTTCCAGTCTCCAGAACTGTGAGAAATTAATATTTATTATATAAATCCCCAGATTATGGCATTTTGTTACAGCAGCCTGAATGCACTAAGAAAGAAGGTATCAAAGGTTACTAGGCACCTACAAAAAGGAATCATAGACTACAAATTCATTATTGCACTATGAAAGAAGAAAACTCTCACACTTCCAGAACTATTATTAATGCATTTAAAATTACGGGCATCACATCAACTAATCAAAACGTATGTGGTGGGCCTTATTGAGATTCTTCTTGCAACAACAGATTGAACAGAAAGATACATATGTGGGAATATGTAAGCATTGATTGAATAGGTGATAGTATTGAGAGATTATTGGGTCTTATTGTGTGATAGGAAAAAATTTCATTATATAAAAAAATAGTAATAATGTCTTATTAGAGCAATGTACTGAAGAAAAGATGAAATCTTCTATCAGGTCCTTGCTGTAGAAAGATAAGGAAATTAATATTTGATAATGTGTAAGCCATACTTTAGATATCATGCTCATATTGTACACTTATTTGTTTCTTAAGATTTGTTTCCTAGAATGCTGCTAAAAAGCTAACAGCATTAAGAAACAAACATAATCAGTCAACACATGAGGGTCATAGAGATAATAAAGGCCTATGCTTTATATTTTATTACACTGTACAATTCTTTGGCTTTGTTTGTCAAGGGGATGGTTTCCTGGATTTTTTGTTTGTGTTTTAAATAGGTTATTGCTATGTTAACCAAGTGGGCTTTGAACTAGCGGGCTTGAGTGATTCTCTGTGTTCCACGTGTTGAGACTATAGGCGTGTGCTTCAGGATTTCAATGTTCAATCATAAAACATTTGGTCATCTAGGTTCTGTTTTTCTTTGCTTATTATATATTTTCTTTTATCATTATTATTAAATATTGATATTTTAACAGGCTTGGTCATAAAGGTGGCTGTAGTATAAATATAAATCACATATTTTACCTATATTTGTTTACTATTCGAGTCTCAAATTTGTAGATTGCTATTTCAAGAAACAATATAACATGCAGAAAGAGAATTTTGGTACATTCTTTTTCAAAAGGTAATGAATATCATCCTAAATATAATATTTTCAAAAATAAATGCGAGCTGTTTAGTAAGTACTTTGTATCAGCTGTTTCTCCTAATCGTCTCAGGTGTCTGTCTAGCTGACTTGTAAGTGAGCACATTTTTTAAGTGCTGTATTCCCCCACCTGATTTTTGCCAATAGCTGTTTGGCAGCATTTTCATTATATACTAATAATCCAAATGTGTTTGCTCCAATTTTCTTGTTAAAACTAGATTCAAAGAATGAATTTATTCTCCCTGCCATTTTAAAGTCATCATCAATTTTGTATCTGTTTTTATTGGTTAGCAGCCTTAATTTCCTTGAGTCTCTCTATTTCCCTAGGAAATAGAGATATCCATAAAACATAGTTATAAAAGTGGTCTTTTGTACCCCACATCTTATTTTCACACTAGATATTAAGCATGTACTTTTCCCACCCAGTTTTAACTGCTGTGGAATACAGTCTATGCTCTCCGTTTTTAATCCGGTCAGGTGAGAATGTTGCTCTTACCTTAGTACCTGTAAGGTACTTACTACCTTAGTACTCTTAGTACACTGAATGTGTCATGAAATAAGAACTCTGTGTTTCAGAAGAACTGAAGCACTATTATGATAATTTGTGTTCAAGCTTCACTTCTGTTTGAAACGTCTTGATAATTACGGTATATATACATATTGTAAGGTTTCTACTTGAATTACCTGAATAATTGCTTTAATCCTTTGCACATGGAGACATAAACTCAAAGAAGACAGAACTAGAAAATGGAAGAACCAAGGGAATTTGCTTGAAGTATCTTTATTCTGCTGAGGGCTATGATCTTACAGCTTACTCTTTTGAAAGGAAGTACCTTCTGGTCACCAATATGCCACTTATGTGGTATCCTTCTATTTTGAGCATTTCTCTCTGTGTGAACTGCTGCTTTGCTGGCCAGGACTCAAGTTATTTCTCATATAATCTAGGATATTTTGTTTGGTTTTCTTTTTACATTTTTGTTGACTCGTAATATTGTACGTCAGAAAAAAAGAGTTTAAGAACATCAATCAATTTCCCAGCCCCCCTCCACCGACATCACCATTTCACAGATGTATTAACTGAGACCTAAAAAGTAAACTAAACTACATAAATTTTCATAGAAAATCATTGCAGGAAAAAGCCCAATCATAGTCTCCTCTTCAAAGAAAAACCCCAAACTGCTTTTATAATTATCCTTTCTCAAAACGCATATGAAACTCAAAAACTCAGTCTTCTATAAAATACAATTGGAAGTGGGATAAGGGTAAAGAAAAGAATAAGAGGAGCCCACCAATTTCCTCAGAAAGAAAGATGGCAGGCACAGACAAGACAAATATATCTCCTAAGCACCAATGAAATTTCTCAAGCCAACAGTACTGTAACTTTGAAAAATTCCATTGTCTAGAAGTAGACTGAACATGAGCGAGGAAGGTAAGGTAAGTCTTTTCTATGCTGTTCTTAGTAGCCAGGCAAAGTACGTGACTACAACAGAAAGAAGACTAAGACTTTAGAAACAGACTTCTCTCTCCTCCCATACCTTTGTTTAACTCTTAGAAGAAACTCTACTGGAATTTTCTCTATTCTGGTTTCCTGCTCAAAGGACATTGCTCTCCCATACTCTTCCCCAGGACTGCCTCGCGGTGTGTGTGTGTGTGTGTGTGTGTGTGTGTGTGTGTCCTTGCCAACACTTCTCCAGGTGTCCAAGCAAATCCTTGAATTTTTCCATCTTGCCTTCAGCATGGAATCCCTGTGGAAGGAGTCTCTGACAGTGAACACTGCCCACCACTAGAGAGCAGCCAAAGCCAACATTTTCCTGGGCAAAACCCGCTGTTCAGTAAGTCATCTTCAAAGGAGCCAGGTTCTTCTGGTCTTCTCTTTCTTTCATCTTCAGCCTTTTTCTCTGGCAAAACACCCCGCTAATCCCCTTCAAAGGGAACCATTCTACATCTCTATTCATTATTATGGGAACGGTGAATGCTGCTAATTCTGCCTGAGAAGCCATTGTCAAAAACATTGAAATCTACGTATTTACTCCATCAGCACAAACATTGAATCAGGCTGATCTATGTCAATCTTAAAATATCAGAGGAAGAGACAACTCTACAGTTGAAAAGAAAAATTACCCCCCCATCAACCCCAGCTAGGATGCGATGCACACTTTAGATGTGATCTACTCCTACACACAGCATGATTTGTCCAACATTAGTGAAGACAGCAGTTGGGGCTCATAAAGGCTGGCTTTAAAATGTCACTTGACTCCTGTCTACGTTAATTAATTTAATCGACAGTAAAAGAAAATAATTATTGTTGGTCTGTCATAGTACAGAAAGAATCCTCCAGTTTCCTACACTGGAAGTGAAGAAAAGTAGGAAGAATTTCTAAAAGGTAATGTGACTAGGGTCTCATTTATTCTAGATTCAATTTAAGATGACATTTAGATCCTGTCCTTGCCTCGGGAGCCATATTAGGGAAGTACTTAAGATCTCACTAAACCTTAGTTTTCTCCTCTGCAAAGTAGAGGTCATAACTTTCTATAAACTAAGATAATTGTAGAAATTAAATTAATAAAGTATTAACTGTTGTTGTACAAAAGACCTACCATGTATTGGGCTCCCTGCTGACTACTTTTTGTTTTATTCCTCTAACACTTTATCTTCCTTTATATAATTTCAATTTTAATGCTGTTAAATATTCATTACATATATGCCATATTTCAAGTAGAATAGAATTCTGATCCTTAAGAAGTTACAATACAGTTTATAAAAGAGATAAATTGAGAGAGTAAAATACAAGCAATATATATCTTATGAAATTTGATTTTAAAGCTAATACATAAGACAAAACATATATATTGTCAAATTTGCACTCAAGGATCTCTGGTTCTCACACAGTCCAGTTCTGCATATCTGAGGGAATCTTTTAACTTTTTAATATCCAGTCCTCTCTGTGGTCTAAGATAATTCTCCAGCGTCATCCATGGTATGACAACAGCCTTTGTTTGATCAGTTGAGTAATCAAATCACATCTCAGTCAGGATAGAAAACTCTTAACTCACATCTTTCTGAGACTTTTTCAGTCTTGATTGTATTCATTGACCATGGAATTTAGATAATGTAATATCGCACTGCCAGTTGGAATCTTTTAGATGTCCTGAACAATATGATTGCATGCCTGTCACTAAATAGAAGTTCACTTTAGATGTTGTTGAAGATAAAGTAAAGTTCAAATAATTACCACTGGAAGACATTTAGGCAGAGATACATGGAAGACAGTGTTAGGTTTGAATAAAGAGTTGAGTTTTAATAAACAAAAAGGATAGGGAAGACAAAAGGCATAGAGGCTGAAGTGAGAGTATAACTAAAGGCAGTAAGGAAGAAGGACGTAACATTGGCTGACTGTGCTAGTCAGCCTTTTACTACTATGACAAAATACCTGAGATACCATCTTGAAAGCAGTTAAGATTTATTTTAGCTCACGGTTTAGATATTTCAGTCCATGGTCACTTAGTCCCATTGACATGGGCCTCAGGCAAGGTTAAACAACAAGATGGCAACCACATAGTGGAGCAAAGCTGCTTACTTCCAAGCAGCCAAGAAGCAGGGGGTGGGGAGAGACAAAGAAGAAACATACACCTTCCAATGACCTACTTACCCCATAGGCCCATCCTTTTAAGCTTCCATCACTTCCTGATGGTGTCATTTCTCAGGGGCCAAGTCTTCAACACATGAGCCCATAGGGACATTTCAGACCCAAACTATAATACTAACTCCCATGTAACTGCTGGATACTTCAATTTCCTAACTGTCCCACCTTCATAATTTTAAATTCTTGGTTGTATTAGCCTCATTTTTGCCAACAGAGTAAACATGAGACTGAGGACGTGATTACTAAAATCACACATTTAGTAAACAAGAGTCAGGATTTATATTGAGATTATATTGAGTTCCAAAAGATATATCTACTATGCTACACTGCCATAGGCATAAAGATGTGTAATCCCAGAGAAAGAGAGAGTGAAATAAAAACCAAAATGATTGCATTATCTCTTTGAGAAGCCATAAAGATTTTAATAGGGTTTTCTTTTCCATTAAAAAGAGCTTGTTACACATTAAAAGTGACTATCACAAATACTTACTTTTTCTTCTTGCATCTAGGATTTGCTTATAGATCACTAACCAAACAACGAGGGCTAATCAAGGAACTAGCATTCAGAAAAAAAAAGGAAAGTACAGAAATTTTTAGAAGTCCTAAGTTAATTAAAAAATAATGGGTAGTGAATGGAACAGAAACTGTAGCTGGGAAAGGAATCCAGTCATTAGAAACACATAAAGTAGTCAAATGTGCACCTCCTAAGAAACTGCAACTCATTTGTTTGAAATAAAGATGTGCTTTTCCCAATCTTGCTCTCTGGTTATCTAGAGCTGCTGCAGGTCTAAATTCTAGGCCCTTTCTTAAGTACTACAAAGATCCCATTCTTCAAATGCCATATTCTAGCTAAATGCCGTTTCTTCCCTTACTGCTGTAATCATTCCTCATTTCTTCAACCTCTTAAGAACATTTGGTTTGTGTCTATCTTCATTATTCATTGTTGGCTTCTCTCTCCTACTAGACTGCAAGGTTTTGGAAGCTATAAATCTGATTCATTACTGAATACACAGGCCCTTCCTTACACATAGTAAGCAGTCAAATGTTTGTTGTGTGAATGTTGCATGTCTTTCAAATGGGTTAGTACCAGTTTTTTCAATTGAAACATTACACATACATAAACTATTTTCATCTTTTTTTCTTGGTTGACAAGCATCACTGTTTGAAGCCAGGGAAAAGTAACTCTTTTCTCTTAAAAAAAAAAAAAAGCGGGGGGTTTGGGTTTAAAGCTATCCTTGCATTGGAACAATCGCTATTATGTGGGGGACAGTAACTTTGACATAGTTTGAATTCACTGAATAGCTTATACGAAAAGCAAAAGAATAGATTATATTCAAATTCCTAAATTGTTAATATTTGGCATTTAGTATTTTCTTTCTATTTCTGTAAATACATATTACCATTTTTTCTGAATAATTTGAGACAAATTGTAGAAATATTCCTTTAGCCATAAATACTTGCATTTCATAGCCACAATAAAATAATAAAAATCAGGAAAATAAGAGTGATATAAAACTAGCCTATAAACTATAAAACATTCAAATTTTCCTCATTTTCCCCATAACAGTCCTTTTAGTACACAAAGAAGAAATGTAGTTTAAAGACACATCTCGCATTTAGTTTCATGTTATTTTCATCCACTAAATCAGACTCTTCTGTCTTTGTCTTTAATCTCAGAATTCTTGACAAACACAGATTAGTTACTTTGTAGACATACCTCAATGT
>PVJX010043507.1:0-13639 GCA_004027295.1 Dolichotis patagonum
TAAGACTGGGCACCTCACAACTGATGGACTATGATGTAGGAAATAATCTTGAAGTTATAGGCACAGGAAAAGACTTCCTGAATAGGACCATAATAGCAAAGGAAGCAAATCAGCAATAAGCAAATTAGATGACAACTAAGTAAAATCTTCTCTACAGCACAGGAAACAATGAACAGAAGGCACAACTTACAAAATGGGACAAAATCTTTACCAGCTACTCTCCAAGAGAGGATTAATATTTAGAATATGTAAAGAATTCACAAATCTGAACACCAAAAGAAGCAGCATAATCATTACATGAACAAGTGAATTGAGCAGAAAACCCTCAAAGGAAGAAATATAAAGACCAGCCAAAAGGGTTGAGTATAGACAGCGGTGCATAAGGGAAGTTTAGAAGACTTTTACTAGAAAATTCAGGTACTCAGTAATGCAGGAGGCAGATGAACACAGATAGATTAACACAACCTGCAGTAGTAACCCACCAAATCAAGCCCAGGATCAGGGGAGTGCAGAATGGGTAGCTGGACCACTCAGGCACCCAGCACTCCTTACACGCCAGGCCCACTGGTAAACATATCGCCCCTGAAAAGTATCTAATGTGCTTGAAAGAGGAGGCGTGTCTGCTGAGATTGGCTCCAGCCTACGCTCTCTCCTCACTGGGAGAGGGACTCCAGTGAGGGAGATATTCATGGACTAGGGACCCAGTGAAACTGACAGCCAGATAATCACTCAGAGAGGGTGACTGAAAAATCACCAGCAGGCCTTTGTGAAATTAAAAATCAAAGACACAGTCCTGCTTAGGGACCCATGGTTCAGAGAGTTGCAGGTACAAGCAGTGGTTTCCCCGGATTTGGCCCTGGGGACAAAAGTAACATGATCAGCAACACAACATGCCATTTCCCATCATGACACCTGTGCCTCTGAGTCCGTAGAATACCCTTGCCACTGCCCATTGTTCAGTGTCTGAACATGAGACCTTCTACAACCAAGCAAAAGCTTCTAAATCCCTAGAGTCCACAGCATCACTGAGGGCACAGCCAGAGTATTCCTACATTGTGGAGTGCTGAGAAAAAGCTCAAGTGAAGAGCCTGGGAAAAGAGGCACAGCCAGAGGGTGCAGCATACTGTACTCATCTAGAACCTCACAGAATGAGAAGATAGAAGTGGTGGTTGGGTTTATCACAGAGGGAAAGGTGTGGAGACTGAGAAGGCTCTTAAGATATCAGTGAAAACTGGCTACTGGACTAACCACAGTGCACCTTCCTCTCCTCTAACTTAACTGAAGTATCTGATCACAGGACAAAGGCACAAACCTCTACCTATCCATGCCTGAGGAAGCATAATCAAAATCAAACAGAGCACAACTAAAGAGGGAAGGAAGAAGACTCTAGTCCATTCAGCTCCTAAATTCAAGCCATGCACTTCAGGAAAAAAAACAGATCATAGGAGGAGAACCAGTTTAGTTCATTGCAAGAGAATGCAGACCTGTGATTAAAGAAAAATCAAAATAAATCCAAGCAGTACCCTGCTTACCACTCCCAGAAGCACCAGCTAATTCAGTGTCCATGACATCCTCTGTCCAACAATCATCCTTTGGTGCCTGAAAGTTGATTCTTCCACACTAAGGCCAAAATTCTGTTGAATGCCATGAGGCCTAGGCACTACAGAGTTTAAGGGCTGAATTTCACCTTGTGGTGTCCACAGGTGTTGCAGGAGATTCAGAAAGGAACTGCATAACCTGGGTGCATTGTGCAGTGTGTTACATTATAGATATAAAATGGAGCAAGTTGTTTTGTTTCATTTTAGGTATTTTTAAGAAGATCTCACCAGGCATCTCAGATTGACCTTGAATTGGCAATACTTCTCCTTCAGCATCCCAAGTGCTGGGATTATAGGCATGTATCACCACACTTAGCTACAAAAGAGCAGTCTTAAACATCTGTAGAGATTAGAGGGGAAACTGTCTCTGCAAAACAAAATAAGCGTGAAAGGGGTCAGAAACCCCAAGGAGAAATAATTACCAAGGTAAGCTGTGCTAAATTTAAACAAAAAAGAAAGCAGAAAATCTACCAAACAAAAACCTTAGTTACTGTAATCTGCAAAAGCAGACTGTATGTGCTTTTATTCTGAGAGTAACTGATTCCACATAGCAAGTTACACTTGGAAAAGTAATTTGGTGTAGCAATCACTGAGTCATCAAGCAGAAGATGTTTTGGAAAGGGGGTATTTGATTCCAATTGAGCCACTGTAAGGATCAGAAGCCACAGAATATCTATAATTCAGGTGCCTGGGTAGGAGATTTCCCAGAGATACAGACATAGAGAAGATGCTGGCTACGCAAAGACCTCTGAGACTTTTCAGCTCAGGTCAGCGAGTATGAGGCATCTCACTCTCCATGGTAAGGAACCAGGCTGGTTTCTGGGGAGAGATTGAAAGCACTGTCATCAAGTCGAGTGGACTGCTTATCATCACCCCCTTGGCCACTCACATTAGGAACAAAGTTTAGTGGTCTTTGTTTTTCCCATCTGACAAGGTGATCAAGGAGATAATCAAGGAAATGCCTGAATTTGAACAGGTGCCACATGCTGGGGTGTGCAAAGAGCCTTTAAGGAACACCTCACATACCCATAGGCCAGAAAGTTTTGCAGAAAGCACAGTGACTTGGAGTGCAAAGAGGGACATGAAACCTTGATGGTGATGGGGTTACTAGAGTTCTAAGGTGGACATGGTGGGAGACTGAGGTCTTGAGGTCTGACCGGCTGCCCTGGCAGAAGAGAGAGTCGCAGCACACTCAGACTCCCTGCTCCTTGGAACACTGAGTAGAGCATCCCTGCTAGAGCTCCCCACTCAGAGCCCACCTCACAATGCATCCCCGCCTTCCCTAAGGCTAATTCCACCCTTCCTGAAGCTCAATCCCACCCTTCCTCTGAGGTCACTTCCACCCTTCCTCTTCAGTCTATATAGACTCCTGCACTTCCTTAATAAAATTGGATCTGCACCATCAGCCTGATCTATGGAGTTATCTCTCTGTCACCCCTTGCCAGTCCCCCACAGCCCCAAAAAGGCTTCAAGTAGCACCCAAACATGGGGCAGTTGTGCCTCCTCAGACTCGGTAAGTGTCCTCCACTCACATCATGGGCCCCACACTTTGCAAGGAGCAGCACCCACGGGCACAGGCTCTTGCTGCCCTCTTGCAAGCTAGGCAATACGAAATTGCCTATTCTGCCCTTTCCCAGTATTAGGAAATCCTTCTTCCCCTTAATCCCTGGCTCCACCCTGCCTAGCTATGGGCCCCCAGACTTGGACTCAGCTCCTAAATTGAGTCCAAGAAGTGGAGCAACATGAGGGGAAAGCCTTTACCCTGGGGCTCCAACCTACCTTACTTACCATCCAAGCATGTTTGATGGGCTTGGACAGCATCACTGGGGTCGATGCAGGGGCCTTCCTGCTGTTAGTGGATCCTGCCACTTGCCTGCTGCAGAGCACATGGGGGGGGTCCATCCCTTACCTGCAACTTGGAGAAAGATATTTTGCTGAGTCAGTGGGATCGGGTAAACTCAATGGAGGAGAAGGCCTCTATTCTACTGAAAATCTACCCTTCTCTCGAGCCTTTAAAAGCTCCAAAGATGACGCCAAGAGAAGGGTTCCCAACCCGGCCAAGTTCGCCACAGAACCTCTGCCCTGTCAGACAATGAAAGAGGAACTTGACAGGGAGGACCCACCTGCCTACCCGGAAGCACTCCCTACTGTCAATGATGGGTCATTACACCCTAAAGATCCATGGAAATCTTACTGTCAGACAAATATAAATAGAAAATCTCAGTCTACCACTACAGAATGGCATGATTATTATGAAGGCGTATGATGTATTCAGGATAACTGGGCAAAACACTGGGAATGGGAAAAAGAGGTAAATGATGCATTTCCTGTTAATTTACATCAGAATTCTGCTTGCCCTTTGCACTGGTATCCTCAAGAACATACCACCTTAAAGTGCCTCCGGGAGGCAGTCAAAGAGGATGGCATCCAAGTACCTTTTGCGCAAGTACACCTTGAAACAGTCAGTATGGAACTTAATTGTCCCACTGATTGGAAACAGCTAGCATTTTTAGTAGCGGTCAATACCTAGACAGCCTGGCTCTCTATAAGGATGAATGTGAACATCAATGTGCCCCAAATGCAAACGTGGTTATTGCTGGGAGACACACTGCTGCTCTAAGACTGATAGAGATGACAGCCATTTAAACTCTAAACAGGGCGACCCTCAGCCCGGCAACAAAAAGGGACCCAATAAACAACAAACATAACTCACAAGCATTGATATAAAGGATTGCTTCTTTTCCATCTCCCTACACCCTGAAGACCAACCAAAATTTGCCTTTTCTATACCCCAAACTAAGCACAATGCCCCTTGTGAGAGATGCCATTGGACAGCCCATTACAGATTTTAAGAGGTTACTTAATAGAAACTGCTGCTTTCTGCTTCTCTCCCTGCTTTTTACAGGCTTCCATGCAGGGGAGCACACCAAAACCTCCACTGAGCCTGGAGTTTGGCCCAGAGAAAGAAGGTGAACAAACAATGTTGCTTGTCTTACTTGCAAGGAAATATCAGGGTTATGGTTCAATCTACTGAAAACACAGTTCAAACCTCCCTAGATTATTTTATTGCTCAATTGGTTATTCTTCCCTTGACAAAAATTGGAAAATCTGTAAGTAAAAAAAGGTACCTAGGGATTTTGGATCTTTTGATACTTATTAGAGAGGCAAGACACAATTCTGATCTGCCCGAGCTACTCCGGTTTTTCCTATCACTTGTGCACATGCTTTATAAATCCAGAGTTTACACTGCACTGGTGCTCAGATCCCGAACAACAGTGAGTTGACATGCAGGAGCAACACCTGCATGTCACAACAGAGCCCAAGGTACCTAAATATAAAATGCAGTTTCCATTTTCTTTACACCATACCACAAAAATTCATTGTAATCTTCAAGTCTAAATGTAGTTAAATGTGCTCAAAATTTAAATTTCAAAAAAAGGTGAGAGTTCAACTCATCATGGATTTTGTTTGGCAGTATATACTATTTAAAATACTTACATTCTAATACAGATGTAACTACTACAGCAGAACAATAATACAATCAAATAAAGTCTAAAACCAATCCATTGGAAATATATTCATACTGGATAATAAAACACCCAATCCAGTGCTAATGTGGGGTCGAGGGTGTGCTTGTGTTTTTCCAGGAGAAGCTAAATAGCCTATCTGGGTGCCAGTGTATGCTGTCCAGCTGTATCATGAGTCCAAACCCAGAAATGTTGTTGATTCCTCTCAAGAAGCTGATGCCCAGTCCTATGACAGTGATGCCTTGGAGACCACGCCACAATCAATAGAAAAGGATAAAACTAGACTTGACCCAAGATGCTCACAAGATGGTAATCTCAAATAAAAAAGGTCCAAATAGATGATAGAAATACATGTTAAGTCCTATGACAAAAATACATTAATTATAGATATGGTTTTGTCTTTTTCAAATACTTTGATAAGACATCTCTGCTAATTGACCTACAACAAATCTGACTAGTCTATTTAAAATTGCAAAATGTACAGCTGTAGACAAATTTGTGTAATTCAATTTGGCTAAAATGTTTTTGAGTGCACTCTGATTGTGTAAGATGTTCATTAGTCTTCCTGAGAATCTGTCTGTTTGTCCAGTCTAAGACTTGGAGAGTTCTCATGGACACTGACAACTCTATGTTTGCTTCTACATATGTTTGGATATATACAGATTGTCTCTCCATGTTTGTCCATTTGTCTATTTGTGAACAGCTGTTCTTTTTTATTTTGAGCTCAGCAATTTTCCTTTCTCTTTTGCATTTATAGATCATTTACTCAAGATTTATTTGAGTTATAAAATAACAACACATGCTTCCACCTGGGTTCCCAGTTAGTCACAATGATGCTAAAGTCAGTTATGTAAATGTACTGTACAGTGTTGCTTATCATAATTTAAGAGTCTCTCATTGTTCAAAGATAATACGTTAAATGTTATAATTGGAGTTTTCTTAAGAAAAAATTATTATAAAATGATTAAACAAATATCCCTTAGGGTTGGGATTGTTGGACGAGACTTCAGTTGATGAATAAGAAAGTGGCCACCTGGTAACCTTTTACCAGCTCTTGTTCATTGATTGGAGGCTCCAATGATCTCCATAACTTTCTGGGAGACATCTCAACTGAAGTTATATGACAATGTTATTGTAATATGTTCACATTGGTCATCATTAAAAAAACACTAATACAAAAGGTTTTTTGATTTAAAAAATGCCCATAAAAAGGTTTTCATAGGCTTATGACAAATGATTGTTGTTAACTTCATGGTTTATGCATAATATTCATGCTTCCAGATATACTGGTTTCCCAAATGTCAAACAGGGATTGTTTGTGGTGACAGAATTTTGGTTCAGATTCAGGTCCCTGCCTCTCACCAATGCTTATGAGATGTATATTCCCCAAATGGCAACAAGTTAGGTAAAATCTTCTATGTATTAGATAGGGATGATTAACCAAAAGGGAATAATTTGATGTCAAAATGAAGATTCAAGTGTGTTACAAAATGTCATCATGGTTTTCTGTGCTACCACATTGTATAAGATTTGATTTCTACATTTTCTATGTAAAATATGTAACTGTTTGCTACTATTCTACAGGTGTGCAACTGTTAGAGCAGCCATGGTTGTTAAAAAAATCATGGTCCTTGTTACACCAGTGCCTTCTTCATAAATGCCTGTTCAACAATTAACATTTCCCTACATCATGGACTCCCTTACTATCCCCAAAGACAGACCATCATTAAATATACCAATCTTTCCTTAAAAATTGTAATAACAACAGAGGGGAACCTATGCCCCTGGAGTACACCAGATGAATTACTGTTCATCTAGTTAATTCATCTATTTAGTTCATCTACTGTTCATTTAGTTAGTTCATCTAGATAAACTAAATCCTTTGTCACTCTGAATTTATTAAGAAAATTCATAGTGATAAAAGGGCTATCTCCTATTCACAAACATTGGGGCCCATTACTTGCCCCTCCCACTCCACATCCTCTGGTGAGATGGAAGGATCTCCTTAGTCAACAATGGCAAACTGCTGCTCCCCTATTAACCCAGGGTAGAGGATTTGCTTGTCTTTCCAGAAACAGCCCCTCACCCCATGTGTATCCCCACATTCGATGTCCAGCCCACCACTGCTAATGACCTCAGAGATGGATTGACTGGCACTACAAGAGAGTCATCCAGGGGTGTACCAACTCGACACAGGAGGAGGCATATCCCTAATACCACCACCACCCCTCCATCAGATGGGGAGCCATTAAACCACGCTGCAACCAAGCCCGAAATCTCCTCCCTATTCTGCCCAGGCTACTGCTGATCTGCCACTGCAAGAGCTACCGCTGCTGTCTCTCTCACTCGATTAACAGTGACTACCCAGGCTCTCAATAACCTATCCAGCTCCACCACGGAGACCTTTCAAGTGCAGCAACAAATAAACACCTACACCCACATGGCTCTCTTAAACCTACAGCAGAAAATAGACCTTCTAGACGCAGAACTACAAGATCTGTGGTGCATTGCTACAATGGTCTGTTATCAACAATAGGCTTCTGTGGTGCTTTGCATTACTCCGAAACCTGCCAACCTGTTAGCTGCACATCTTTCACTTTGTGACTGGATTTGGAATCCATACAACAGCACCTATTGGAACTTGTCTCTACAGCCCACCAACCAAATACAGATAACTGACTCCATCCAAATGCCAGTGCTGACTGATACTGTCCTCACATACATAACCTACAATACATCTTTTTGCCCTCTAGTCTCCTCACTCTGGGACTCCTAGGATTACTGGAATTAATTGGTTTTTATGTCTTACAGATGTTATGCACCCGGGTCCACACCCTACATTCTCAACAAGCCATGATGGCCTCCATACAATTGGAATTAATAAAAAAGAGAGGGAATCTATGGGAGGTCAAGGTCCTGAAGTCTGACAGAAGAGAGAGTCGGAGCACACTCAGACATCCCTCTACTCGGCACACTGAATAGAACATTCCTGCCAGGGCCACCCCCCCTTGGAACATGCCCCACAATGCATCCCTGCCTTTCCTAAGCCTACTTCCACCCTTGCTGAAGCTCAATCCTACCCTTCCTCTGAGATCACTTCCGCCCTTCCTCTTTAGTCTATATAGACTCCTGCACTTCTGTAAAAAATCAGATCTGCACCATCAGCCTGATCTCAGAGTCGTCTCTCTATCACCACTTACCAGTCCCCCACTGCCCCGAAAATGATGCAGGATACCATTGACTAACTATATCAAGTAGGAAAGGCAGAGAGGAACACAGCATTCACACTCAAAAAATGTGAAAGTGAAAGCAAAATAGAACTTATAGTAACTCACTATGCCATCTCATATGTCAAGAATTTCAGTAATGTAAATGCCAGAAAGAAAATAATGGTTCAAAGAAACAGAAGTTTTGATCAATTTCTGTTTCCCTTTGGAAGATTCTAGAAATTTCTCTTTTTTATTTTCCTTTTTGTCTATTCTGTTACTTTTATTGAAATCTATTTTTTACTGCTTAATTGCATCCTTTATTGTACTTTTCCCCCTCCTTATCATCTTCTTTTTCTGTGTTTTTAAATTTTTCCTTTTTTCTTTTCCACTTCCCCACCTCCTCCATTGTTAATATTGCTATTAGGCTTTATTAATCTTTAGATATTTACTTGAATCTATTCTATTGCTATCTAGATATCTTCTATTGGTAATAGTAATATAGTTGTTTCATTTAGTGTATAATTATCTTATGTCACTAATTGGTATACAGTTCTGCATACATTATTATTATTCTACATCTATTTACATCTATGGATGACACAGTGGTACTTTATTTATTTTTATATTACACCAATATCTAGTTTCTCTTTGAGTTTATTGTTACAGATTTCTTTTCTGTTTTTTGTTATCTGATTGTTGCTATGATTGGTGTATTTGTATCTAGCAATATCTGCTTTAGCTTGTGCCATCAACACTACTGTGGTTTATCTCTAAGCAAATGGCATTAAGACAATCACACCACACACTTTCCTCCCCAAATTAACAGAAGTGATCAAATGTTGACATAAGCAAGTTCTACGGTTGGTGAGATCAAAGATGGCATAACTAATCATATAATGGATGTAACAAAAAACTGATCTTAAGGAAGACATGATAAAAATTTAGGTGAACACAATATGTTACAATACATAAATGACTAATCTAGCAAAAATAATGATCCATGAAAGTGTACTGAACAGAAATCCAGGAGATTTTTTTAAAGTTATACTGAGAGTGTTCACAGCAGAGGTCATAAATTTCAGAACAAGACGCTGGGGCTCATGCATGTGAACATACACTCAGGAATATCTTAAAAAAACAAGAGACCAAGGAAAATAGATAAAAGCCTATTAGATATTGCAAAGAATAGTAACCTATAATTAATTGGATTAAGTGACAAAATTGGAAGACTGCTTGAAGAAGATAATAGCAGTTTACAGAAATCATACAAGGAAAGTGTCCATGTATAGAATTCAAAATATAGGGAAATATGATATATTGAACCCCTAAATAGTCACATTGAGAAAAGAGCCTCTCCACAACATGTTACACTGAAATTCCAAAAGGGTAACACAAGGGTCAAATCTTAAAAGCTGTTAGGAAAAACAACAAGTAAAATGTGAAAGTAAATGTATTGTAATTAAATTCCTAATCATTGTGAAATTTAAAGTTCACAACAGCATGAAGAAAAGAGTTACAAGCTCTAAAGGCAAACAATTTCCAATCCAGTTTAACATGCCCACAAAACTACCTTTCATAGTTAATGTACAAATAGTGTGTTTCCTTGAAAATGACCACCTTTTTTTTGAAGAGTAGTATATATTTATTGGGAGAAAGAAAGCGTCTGTCTGAAGAGAGACAAAAGGAGTCCCTAGTGGGTTACCAAGGACTCTGTCTTTTCCAGGGACTTTCATAGAGTAAAACCATGGGTTCAAGGTGAGGGAAGACTGGGAGCTTACAAGGCAGATGGGAATAAGATGGGACATAACAATAGTTAGCCAATAAGATCAATAGTTCAGGTAAAATTGATTGCATTAGGGACAAATGGGGAAGTGAATCACATAGAAAAATGGACATTCTTAGAGAGTAGTGACTCTTTTCTAGGGGTATCAGCACTATTTAGGTTATCAATCCTCAGTATATGGGTGTATTTGTGTGTTCTTTTGTCTTCAGGCCTGGTCCACAGCAGGAAGCATCAGCTTCCTCGGCAGTTTCCAGGTGTCTGCACTGCCTCTATTGAGGAACTAGTCCTATCTCACTGCCTAAAATATTTCTGACTAAGTCATCTGCATGCTACAATTCACCTTCTGAAGAAGTAACCCAAACTGCCATGAGGGGAAAGGAGCAATGACCAATTGCAAAATTCTTCAAGCTGTACAGATCTCAGTTATAGAATGGCAGTTAGAGGTACTGCTACAAAGATCACGTCTAGAGGACCTCGATAGATACCAGGGTTTTTCATCTTGGGTATGCATACAGCTTTACTCTCTGTATTCCACTTTGGCTCTATGGGGTATGTAGGCCACGCCTTTCTGCAGAGAAATACCAATGGACTCATTTTTAACATGAAAGTTTCGAACATCTTTCAGTGCTTGACAATGAATTCCAAAGGAGTGAGGGACATTATGTTGGCATTATGTTGCCCAAGTCTCCATGCAGTGATCTTGTTGGAAGTCCTCCAAATGATATTGGGAAATGGAACTCCCAACCTACTATGTCTACAAGCTCATGATCTCTAAAACTAAAGAATGAATTTTAGGAACAACAGAGGTGAAGAGTAGAATATATTTATTGGGAGAAAAAAAGATTCTGTTGGAAGAGAGATAGAAGGGTTCCCAAGCGGGTCACCTGACAATGGCCACCTTAATAAATTCATGACCACCAACCCAACATATCAAAAAAGCTCAAGCTATGGGAATGGCTTACATGTGGCTGTCTTTCAGAACTCCATGCACTCAGAGTTGGGGCTTTTCAAGGTGACTGCATCTGGGTGGGTGAATATGAATTAAGGATGTATGACTTATTACTACTCCATGGAGTGGCTTAGCATAGTTCTAGATGTACATAATGGGAAGGCCACGACTGCTATGATTGGTACCAATTAATATGCTTGTAGTCTGAATACAATAAAGGAAAAAGAAGAAAGCAAGCTGACTGTTTTTTGCCTCTCCAACCATGGACTATATATCCTCAGCAATGATGCAATGATAAGACCAACTCAAGCACTTTCTGTATTGATTCTCAAGTGAATGATGTCAACTCCCAAGTGAAAGCACACTGATTGTCAGATTGGACTAAACAAAAGCAAAAACTAATTATGCACTACATACAAGAAACCCATTTAATGCAAAATTAAATAAGAAACTTACAGACTAAAAACTTTACAAAACAAAATGGAGCAGAAAAGAACAAAAGGGCACAGCATATTAGTTAAGGTTATGAGTTAAGAGGAAAATAAAATATTTATAAATATTTATGCACAAAGTATTGGTGTGCTGAACTCATCAAACAAACATCCCTGGACATAAAATCGGATAAACATCCACACAGTTATAGTGGGGAACTTCAATGTCCCACTGTCACAAATAAGCAGATGAACTAGACAAGAAATGAACAAATAAATATTGGAGTTGAACCACACCTTCTAACAAATAGATATAATAGAGTATCTACTGAGCCCTCCACCCAAAAGGTAAAGACAGTTTCTTCCCATCAATATGTGAAACTTTCTCAAAAATAGATCTTATATTATCCAAAGAAGCATGCTTAAATAATGAAATAACTGAAAATTTTCTGTGCACATTATCAGACCACAGTGCAATAAAACTAAAAATCAATGGCAAAGGAAACACAAGAAATTAAGTAAATACATAGAAATTAAACAGTGCTTTCTTGAATCAGTGAGTCACACAACAAATCAAAGAAGATATTATGACAGTTTATAGGCTCAAATGACCTAATTAAAACATACCACAGCCTACGGGACACAATAAAAGTAATTTTAAGAGGGAAGCTTATAAACATGAATGTTCACATGAAAAAGAATAGCGTTATACCTTGTATCTAATACTAATACTTGGGGTTTTCTGAGCTGGTTGGATCGATGTCATGTGGCACTGCAATTAAGGCTGTGTGGGACTAAATTATTCCACATATAGGAATTATTGTAGTTCCAGATGTGACTGAATGGATTTACTGAAGACAGAAGCTTTCCTGAGTGTATGTGGCCCCACAAAAAAGGCTTGTATCATTGATGGAATAAAAGATAAAGACAAGCTGTTGATTGCTGCCTTCTTCCTGCTACACCATGAACTGTTTTTTCCTCTATGGTGTCTCTCTGCCATCGCACTGTGCTGTGGAATCGGCTGACCACAGACTGAAACCTCTACAAACTGTGAACTAAAGTAAATCTTTCCTCTTTTAACTTTGGGTATCAGGCATTTTGTCTTAGCAGTAAAAAAATAACCAAGACACAGAGCAAGTTGAAATAAATAACCTAATGATAGACCTCATGATCCTAGAAAACCTTGATCATTCCAAATGCAAAGCTAGTTTAAGAATGAAATTCTCAAGGTAAGTTCAGAGATTACTGAATTTGGGATAAATATAAAAAGTATAATGAACTAAAAGCTGTTTTTTCAAAGAATTATCAAAATAAAGCCACTTGTACCAAAAAATGGAGGAAAGGCACAAATCAATGCAATTAAAAGTGAAAAAAGTGAAATCCCAATTAACTCTGCTAAAATCCAGATTATCACAAATTACTAGGAAAACGTACTTCAATAAATTGGAGGATCTAGAGGAAATGGATAGATTTCTAAATCCATGTGTACTGCCAAAATGAATGACAGAAAATAAAAAACCTGAATAATACAGTAATATTCAAACAAACTCAGGCAGTAATTAAAAAACCTAACAACTAAAATAAGATCGAGACTCAACTGATTTACCAACAAATTCTACAACTCCAAAGAAGACCAAATACTGATATTCTTCAGGTTCTTTTTTTTTCTTAATTCTAAAAAATCAAAACAGAAAACATGGATAGAGAGGATACAGAAATGTAAAATTAGTAGGAAATTAGCTTTAATTAATATATTGCATATTACTATCTTAAAGTACTTGTTCAAGTTACAAGATTAAGGATGAAAGAAATGTGATCAAGCAACCAAACAATGAGAGCAGAAACTCTTCTTTGGATGAACTAGCAGAGATTAGTAAGTAGTGAAACAGAAATGAAAAAAGTACTGCCTAGCTCATTTCTGCAGCTCAGATAGTGTTCTTTCCTTCTCTTGCTTTTTTCTGTGTTCTCAGGTTGTTACATCTTAAAGTTGACTTTCTGCCAGCAAACTCTCTAAGTAGCCATGTCTGGACTGAAGCAGCTGAAGAGCAAATTAACTCGGTAACTGTAACCTAAGAATATAAAATTCATATGAAGTAGTTTAAGCATTTCAATTAAATGAAAATACCCACACAAATAGGAACC
>PVJX010043508.1:0-13778 GCA_004027295.1 Dolichotis patagonum
CTGTAAAGAATCAAACCTCAAAACAAGTCAACCCTCGGTACTCAGAGAAAGACGATGTCCTAGCCGTGCCTCTCTCTCACTTTCAGGTTCTATCCTTCATGAGGCCCTGCTCTACTCTTCCTATTACAGTGATTATCCCACCCTTTTAGAAATCCTGACATAATCAGTCTGGGCGTCCTGGGGCATTTATGCTGGTGCTTCCATGTGCAGCATGCCGAACACAGTACACCCATCTCTATAAATTCCAGAGATATAGGCACATGTGTTAGTCAAGTGTCGGCTCGATGTTCCAGAAATCTCCATAAATAATGTGTAAAATGTGTACAAAACATTAAGATTTATACTCCACTATGATTATGAATCCAAACAAACTTTATTTGAAGAAACCTGGATATTTCCTTCAAAGTCTAATTACCCTAATTTTCTCAAAGCTAAGAAAATTTTTCTTTCCAGCAACTTTTCTAGCAGTAGTTTACTGAAAAAGTCATACATTATGAAAAGTAATTTTCTACCAAACATTACCCATTATAAAAACTAAAGCAAACCGAGCCGGGGATTTAGCTCACTGGCATAATAAGCGCCTGCCTGGCAGCTGCGAGGTTGTGGGTTTGATCTCTGGTTCAAAAACAAAACAAAATAAAACAACTAAAGCAAACTAAGTTTATGAAACCTTGAATGCAAAAATATGAAAGATTTATATCTAGAGTAATTCTAAAGAGCAATAGCACAGTGAATTTTCAGCCATATTTAAGAGCATAACACAATGATTGCTTAGGTTAGTAAAATATCACAAATAGAAAAAAATCTCAAATTTAATAAAATTTTGAGGATACTGTTCAGCTCCACAAGATTACTTTAAAACATGCAATTTTATCTGTTGATAGCTCTAAAACTAAAATCTGAAAATAATTCAAGAGTAACCACAGTTTCAATCTAAGGACATTCAAATATACTTTATTTTATTTGTTATATTCATAATATAAAACAAAATTTTAAAAGCCTAATGAAAAAAGTATATTACATTTTATTTAGAGAAGAACTGATACGCAGTGTAAGTATTTTAAGATGCTATGAGGCAGCAGTATAGTTTAAATCTGTTTTTATTTTGTTTTGGTTATTTTGTTTTTTGGTTTTTTTGGTACCAGGGTTCAAACTCACAGCCTCACACTTGCCAGGCAGGCATTGTGCCTCTGAGTTATATCCCCAGCCTCTTTGTTTTCGTTTTGTGAGACAGGTCTCGCTCTGTAGTGCAGGATGGCCTCAATTCAGTATGCAGCCAAGGCTGGACTTGAACTCACAGTGATCCTCTTGCCTCAGCCTCCTGAGTGCTAGGATTATGGGAGTATGCCACCATGCCCAACTTGCTTTAATCTTTCCATAGGAAAACAAACAAAATACACATTGTTTCATCTCCTCACTTTAAACTATACTACCTCACTAATAAAACTGGATTAAATTAGTGAATTTAAGAAAAAAGTATAATTTATATAATGCAGCAACTCAACTTTATAACATACAAGGGTATCCTAAAAGTTACAATGATATTAAGGTAAAGAAAACCTGGCATGGTGGCTCATGCCATAATCCCAGCATTGTGGAGGCTGAGGCAGGAGGATCACCATGAGTTCAAAGCCAGCCTGGGATACATAAGCAAGTTCAAGGCCAGCCTGAACTGCATAGTGAGACCCTGTTTCAAAAAAACAAAACCAGAAAACCAAATAGTTATCAAGTCAAAAAGGCTTTGGAATGTCTGTTTTTGAAAGGCTCCTGTTATCGTGTTTCTTGATAATGGTTAACAGGCAGAGAAATGCTGCCGTTATAAAGTCCACAAAGTAAAATTGCGAAAATGTAACAAAGGGCACAACATAGAGCAGCACAGAAGATATTAAAAAAAAAAAAAAAAAAAACACAAAATGCTGTCCTCAATCTACCAAGCAGAAATTATTACAGAAGCTAATGCTGTCAAGCCATCTGGCAATTAAAAAAAAAAAAAAAGAAACTACTGCTTTTGTACAGATTTTCTTTACGTTCAAAGATAATTTATTTAAAATTTATTTAAGAATTAGATTTCACAACTTATGACACCTGTTAACCATAAAAGTGGTCTTTTATAAAGTCTTTAAGATCATCTTTAAAATCCATATTTGTTCCTAACTGTGTCCCTCAAAACAATGTCTTATTAAACTTAAAGGGACACTTAACAAGGGATATCCCTCCTCAGTGATTAGCAGAGAACCTAAAAGTATCCTTATCTTATTCTGCTTCTGAAAGATTTATGCATTCATAACAAATGTTTGTTACTATATGCTTTCTACATGCTTGATGGAAATATCTTAATAAAACTTGTAAAACAATCCTGTTGGGAAGTCTTAACTATTTCTCTTAATAAAATGTTACAAAGCAGAAATGTTTCCAAGACAATGCTGGTACTTCTTCAACTCCCAAATATTTTAATTTTTTTTATTTATTTATTTATTTATTTATTTATTTATTTATTTATTTTTGGTGCTGGGGATTGAACTCACAGCCTTACACTTGCCAGGCAGGCGCTTGTGCCACTAAGCTATATTCCTGGCCCAAGATTTCTATTTTCATACTTCCTTTCCTCCTGTAGTCAACCAGAGAATGACAGGGAATAATAGGGGACATGGCGGGGGGTGCTTTAAAATATCATATTACGGGGCTGTGGACTTAGCTCAGCAGCATAAGCGCCTGCCTGGCAAGCATACGGTCGTGAGTTCTATCCCTGGTACCAAATATACATATATATATACACACCATACCACTGTCATGGTTTAGATTTTAAAGTGTTGCCCGAAAGTCTTATGTGTTCAAAGATGAGGATTAAGCCACTAATAGAAACTTAGGATGTAGGGCATAATTGAAGGTAGTGGGTCATGAAGGTATAATCTTTGAGAATATATCTTATCCCTGCCATCTTACTCTCTGGTTTTTTCTTTCATGGCTTTCATGGCTTTTCTTGCTTCCTGGCTGCCATAAAGGGAGTAGCACTGCTCTCTGCCACTCCCTTCCACCATGATTTTTCTGCCTGGAAGTCAGCCAGCCATGGATCGAAACCTCTAAAACCATAAGCCAAAATCTTTCCTCTTCTGTGTTGTTTTCCTCAGGTGTTTGTTCACAAAGGCTAATATACACAATGTGATATATCTTAAGGAAAAAACACTCATCTCAAAATACACTTTTTTTTTTTGGTACCAGGGATTGAACTCACGACTGCACACTTACGAGGCAGGTGCTTATGCTGCTGAGCTAAATACCCAGCCCTTCAAGATACACTTTAATAAAGCAAATAAAGTTCTAACAAATTTAATAATCTAGATTCTATAATAACATATTACAACTTGCCTGTTTCTTAAAAAAAAGCAACTAATTTGGCTGATATAAGTTAATTAGCACTGTTTTGAATATTTTTGTTGCCTGTTAAGAATTATTTTCCTAACCTTTTTCATTTCTTCCACATATGCAATCATGGCTTCTTCTTTAGTCATATCACCCAATGAACTCCAAGCATCCCTGGAAATGAAAATACACATAGAATGACAAAAAGATACCTGACTTTCAACTGTGTAGAATAAATAGCTGATGCAATATGATTGTTAATTTAAAAGAAGTTCTATAAAAAGCTATGTTATAGTTCCAAAGAATTTCTCTAATAAATGTATCACCTTGAAGAAAATTTAGCATTCAGAGGCTCTTAAAATACGTTTCATCAACTATCACACTTTGTTGAAAACGCATAGTCTAAATGGACTTCTGCCAGACATTTGAAAAGTATGCAATAATATTTTTAGAATATAAAATGTTAGTCAATTGGGAAAACAGAAATATCTTGGTAGTTTATGATTCTTATAAGTACATTAAAAATCAAATATCTTCAAGTACAGTAGATCAGAAATGACAACACAGATGAAAAAGTTAATGTGGCAGTACTTGAGTCATATTCCTACTTACATATTATCTTAAAGGCCCAAAGTACATAACATCACGTGACAAGCAAAAGTCCTATTTTCCTTGGCAGCTAAAAGAGGTAGGAGAGTTTGTTTGCTCTTTTCCTTAGTCTGTGAGTCTCCCTAGGCATTAAAAGAAAGAAAGAAAGAAAGAAAGAAAGAAAGAAAGCAAGCAAGCAAGCAAGCAAGCAGAAGTAGTGGTGCATGTCTGTAATCCCAACAGTTGGGAGGCTAAGGAAAGAGGATCACTGCATGTTCAAGGCCAGCCAAGGCCACATAATGAGTTCAGGGTCAGCCTGAACTACACAGTGAGACCCCGTCTCAAAAAACCAAACAATAAAACAAAACAAAAACAAAACAACAGAAAGAAAGGAAGAAAGAAAGACAGACAGACTCCAGGGTCTGGGGGTTTAGCTCAGTGGCACAGGTACCTGCCTTGCAAGTGCAAGGTCATGAGTTCAATCACTGGTACCAAAAAAAAAGAAAGACTCTATAAAAGGAAAGTGCTTTTGTATGTTTCACGTACTACCCTTCTTGGTTTTATTGTTTTTCTGTCTTCCTCAAGATTTTCTAGCACTCAGGAGGCTAAAGCAGGAGGATCACTTCAAGTTCTACATAAGCCTAGGCTACCAAGTGGCTCAAGGCCAGCCTGAACTACATAATGAGACCATCTCAAAAACACACACACAGCCAGGAGTTGTGGTGCACTCCTGTAATCCCAGTACTCAGGAGGCTGAGGTAGAAGGATTATTGCAAGTTCAAGACCAGCCTGGGCTACAAAGTGAACTCAAGGCCAGCCTGAACACCATGGTGGGACCCTGTCTCAAAAAAGACCAAAACACACGCGCACACACACACACCAAGATTTTCCTATTTGTATAAAACTGTATTAAGGGTACGTGAAGGATAGAAACCATACCCAGTACCTAGGACACTTTATATACAAAATAATATATAACCACATAATCAACAGTCATATGATAATTAAGTCAATAAAATTCTTTCTTAGCTCTATAAACAAAATTACCATTTGTATCTTCCAATAGGATCCCAGAATCCCGGCCTTGACAGTTTACAGGGTCCTTCAGTTGCCTGTTTATAGAAACTATAGAACTTGAGCATCATTTCATGTGTTGGCTGGAATGAACCTATTGGAAACATCCATTAAATTCAAAATACTTAGGGAATACAACCAGTAACTTAAGGTTACATATTAGCTTAACCATAAAGTGCTAGTAGTGATTTTATATTTTATTAATGGTTTAGGTAATTTATTTCTACATTAGAACAAAAGTTATGGTAGCTATATTAATTGTTTTGTTCCTCTGCTTTCAAAAAACTCTGAAGATTTAAACTTCTGTAACAATGCCAAAAAGTTAAAAAAAACATGCTACAGGTATAGTAAAAATAATCATCAAACATAAAAATAAATACATTACAACACAGAACAGTATTACCCAAAGTAAAACTGCAACAATCAAAACTGACCAACATAACTCGTGAATAAAATTGCTACAGTAAAAAATCCAACTCTTCTTGGACAAGAACTTTTCTTTATATCCAGAACTATTCTTTATATTTTCAACTAGTACATACTTTGATAGAAAAAGAATCAGTTTAACATAAAGTAGGGTTCTCAATTTCTATTTCTTTCAGTTTGAACTCACCAATTTCTTAGAAAATAAATCTTCATGTATTTTCTAGCATAAGTATAAGCTTGTCTATGTTTAAAATAGTCAAATTGCATTATCACGCACTATAAGTTACAATGTTTTTAATAAAAATGAACCTGAAATGTTTTATAATAAATGACTAATTATGACATACACATACCCCAGATTCACTTATAAATATGACTCTATATTGTATTGTAGAAAAATATAAATAATGATATGAGAAATTCCATGATCTGCTATAAGGAAGAAAAAGCAGTTGAAAAAACACACACAGGTGGCACACACCTGTAATCCTAGCCCCCAAAGAGCCTGAGGCAGAAAGGTCTCAAATTGAGCCCAGCTTAGACAACCTACTGACTTAGCAAGACCCTGTCTCAAAAAAAAAAAAAAAAAAGTTTTTAAAAGAGCCTGGGATATAACTTAGTGCAAAAACCCCATGTTCAATCCTCATTTGGGGGGCGGGGGGTTGGGGACCAGCCAGGCGTGGTAGGGCATGCTTGTAATCCTAGCACTTGGGAGGCTAACGTAGGAGGATCTCCATAAATCTGAGGCCAGCCTGGGCTACAGAAGCAAGTTCAAGGTCAGCCTGTACTACATTGTGAGACTCTGTCTCAAAAAAAAAAAAGAGTATATATGATATGATCTATTTTTGTAAGTTTCACATACATAAAAAAGATATACATCACTTCTTGGCCTTTTGGCTAAGATCAAGTGTAAAAAGGATATACAGCAAATATTTAAAATGGGCCATCTCTGGATACAGATTTTATTTACCTTCTCATTTACCCATGTTTAAAATATTTTAACATTTTGTATTATTTGGAACAAAAATGATAAAAATGAACAAGTTATTTTTAAAACTGCATAGCATAAAATGATAATTTACAAAAGCTGTATAAATTACAAGAGACAAGTTGAGAGCTGTTGTTTCAAGTGGTTGGTTTGTTTTTGTTTTTGTTTTTGTTTTTGTTTTGGTACCAGGGATGGAACTTGCAACCTCATGCTTACTAGGCAGGTACTTATGCCGCTGAGCTAAATCCTTGGCCCTGGTGTTTCAAGTTTAGCCAACAGTGCATAATTAATTTAAAAATCTTAACAGTAATTATATAATTTATGCATATTTAAAAGTATCAGATATACTGTTTCAATGACATAGTTGTCCTTTATACCATATAAAAAGTAGAGAAACCAAAGTACTTATTGCTAATAAATAACACATCTAAATTTAAAATTTTTAGAATCACATTTTATAGTACCTTCAGTAAGCTAACCAAATAAGATTTAAATTCACTTAGGTGAATGAAATATATAATACATTTAAAAAACCATAAAATTTTATTGTATGTCTTCTGTAAGATATTAAAGTATGATTTCTGTCTTCAAGATACCCATGTTTTGGGGGGGAGGAGGTTGTTTTTGTTTTTGTTTTTTTGGTACAGGGGATCAAACTCAGGACCTCTTGCTTGCCAGGCAGGCGCTTATGCCACTAAGCTAAATCCCCAGCATACCCATGTTTTCAATATGGGTTTCAAAGATTATTTAAGAATTTACATTTCTAAAAGCCAAAGTCATATCAAGTACAGATGGCCTAAGACTCATTATTACTTTAAGTCTTAAAGATTAAGTAATAAGGGCTGGGGATTTAGCTCAGTGGCATAAGCGCCTGCCTTGCAAGCGCGCAGTAGTGAGTTCGATCCCCAGTACCAAAAAAAAAAAAAAAAAAAGATTAAGTAATAAAAACCAGAAACACAATCTTCTTCTTTGAGAAATAGTTCAAAATAGAAAGAAACTTTAAAATAGTAGTATAAAACATTCAGTAATTCATTATAACAAAGTTGTGGTTGCATAAGTATTATTTAGTTTCAGGGGGTAAAAGTACATACTGCTCTTCTTTTATTTTGGGGATCAGACCCAGGGTCCTCTGCATGCTAAGCGCAAATTCTACACTGAGCTATGGCTGCACTCTCAGAAGTGCTACCTGACAAATTATCATAATTTTGCAGTACCTTCTTAAGGCTATATGGTGTTCTTACTAAGTAGAATATAATGTTAAAAGAGGCTACATCAAATGTAGCTTTTTCCTTTTTCAAAAACAAACTATAAAAATGCCATTTTCAAAAAAGAATATATTAAACAAAATTCTTAAGAGTCATACCTTTGTTTATTCTTACTTACCTACAATGGGATGTTTGGAATTGCAGAAAGAACACTATTACATGTTATTTTCAAAACTAGGTGGGAAGTTGCTGGGGACTGAACTCAAGGTCACCTGCATGTTAAGCACAAGTTCTAAGGCTGCTTTCAAAACTTTCTCAATCTGTACTTAGTGAATTTTTATTGAGTGAATGGTTATGAATATTAGTTATTTAGCCAAATGATAATTTAAAAAATGAAATTCATGAATAAAATATTAAGTACTATAGTAATATATCAATGTTGTATCCAGTTAGGTTTACAAGTCTGGTACAATAATGCTTCAAAGCATTTTTTTTTCTTTTGGTACCAAGAATCGAATTCAGGACCCTGCACTTGGCAGGCAGGCTGTGTGTCATTGAGCTGTATCCCCGCCCCCTTAAAAGCATTCTTTAAAAATATAGTTTATTAGGGCTGGGGCTTTAGCTCAGTGGTATAAGCACCTGCCTGGCAAGTGCAAGGTCATGTGTTCAATCCCCAGTACCACACACACAAAAACAATAGATAGATAGATAGATAGTTTATTGTAAAGATTAATTCACATGATGTAAAAGGTCATGAATCAGGAAATAAGTCTCTTTCCCCAAGCTTTTCCATTTAGAAAATGTATGCACATATTTAAATAATGGCCAAAAATTTCCAACATTGATGAAAGCCAAAATTACAAATGGCGAGAAGCTCAACAAACTGTGGAAAGGACATATAGGAAGAAAACCACACTTAGACACATCGCAGACAAATTACTGAAAACCAATGCGAAAAATCTTCACAACACTCAAAGAAATATATTAACTTGGTTTTTCTCCCAACCTGCACTCAAGGTCCATATGAGTATAAAAGAGAACAATAAAACAATAGAACAGCAAAAAATGAATAAATATGTTTATTAAAATAAAAAGAAATCGTCTCACAGATGAATATGGCTGTTCTTTTCCCTTCTTTTGAGTATGTGCGACAAGGCATTCCTATTTCCAATTTTATTTTTTTTAACATACTCAAATCCACAGTCATTAAGTGAGAAACTCGGTTTTAAACAAGGGGAACCACTTAAAATCTGGGTATGTCCTTCTCTGGGTTGAAAAACAGGCAAGTAATTAATTCACATTCTGTACCTCCCCTTCCATCACACTGTTTTTCAACACATTAAAAAGTAGGACAAACAAGTCATACGAGAACCAGGACGATAACTGTAGAGACGCAGAGACCCGGGAGCCGGGCCCAGGTTTCTTACCATTTTTCGGCAAACTCTGGATCACTTTGACAGCCGCCTCGAACCTCGTTTCGTGCACGGACTTCGTGTCCGCCATCTCCAGCCGCCAGCGCCGGCCGCGGCCCCAAGAGCCGTCTGTGGGGATCAGGCGGTGGCAGCAGCAGCAGCAGCACCAGCTTCCCCAGGAGCCTGCATGAAACTGGAATACGGAACACAGATGAGGATCAGCACGCCCCAAGGGCGGAAGCGAGCCGCGGGCGCAGCTGGTCAGGTCCTCTTGGCCCTGCCCTCTCCAGGCCATTCGGACCGAGGTGACCCGGCTCCCTCCCTCTGCCCGGGGCGTGACTAGGCCTTGAGCTCAGCCCGCGACGCCGACTTAACGACTCACCCACAGGAAGAGCATCTCTAGCCAAAGGCAGCGGGCGCTTGGCCAACTGCGCTGGCTAAACCGCGCTCCCCCGTGGCGGACCGGACTCGGCAGCCACGCCCCCATGCCCGCGGAGCTCGCGGGGCACTGGGACCCGCAGCCCCTCCAAGAGCCGGAGCAGCGGCCACCGCGGAAACCCAAACCCCAAACCCCAAACCCCACCCACCAGCCTGAGCGTCACGCTAGCGGCCCAGGCTGAGCCGTAGGGGCCCAGAAGAGCCGCGACCCGGATTGGTCTGCGGAGGAACCCGTACTTGTTGGCGTGCGGGCGGGGGCCGCCAAGGCGGGAGCGTGCTGGGGACTGGGACTGGGTTCTGTGCGTGGGAAGGAAAAAAAGACAACCCGCGGTCCCCTGAAAGGGCTTTAGAGCCATAGAGGCTCGGGGCCAACTCCGGTTCGGCCACTTAGGGTTGTGCGCTCCTCTCCAGCGGCATGTCCTCGCCGATCTCGAGTGCAGGATTGGGGTACCGTAGTACAAAGGTGCTCAGCGGCGTCAGGCCGGAAGCCGGGACAAGCAGCGTTCGGGAAAGGGGGGCTGACCCGCACCCGCCCCCTCTCTGCCCCGCTCCGAGTAGGGAGCGCCGGGCGCAGACGGCCGCCAGTCCGCCAGAATCCTAGGGTGCGTGGGACAGGCGCAGAGGAACTGATGGGTCCGGAACTAATGGACGGACGCCCTGCACCCTCCCCTGTCTACGATCCAAGGCGCTGGGGAAGAACGCCCGGCTGTGCAGGGTGGGAGCTCGGGTTGTGGGGGTGCGGTCCTGGGCCAGGAACCCTGAATCGCCCGGCGGGAGCGTCATTTTGTCAATTCAAACTGTCAGGAGGGCAAAGTGCAAATCTAATCGCAGGCCACGAGTCACTTCCCTTGGAGCCGAGCTACCCGCATTTACCTTAGTACTGCGGGACCAGGCCTGTCCCGTACGGTCCGCGGCACCCGCCTAGCGCCCTGCTCCGCGGGCTTCTGGGAAATGTAGTCCTCCTGTGTGCCCCGCCTACAACCGGGGGTGAACCGGCTCGGGTTCCTCTGGCTTCCGGGGTTGGCCTGAAGTCCCTCCTCCTCGTCGTGTCGAGCTCGGGGGTACCCAGTGAAGCTGCGCGTGAGCCTCATACTGTTGAACCTCTGCCAGCTGGAGAGAGCCTGCCGTTATAGGCCCGGAGTGTGGGAACGGGGTCTGGTTCTTTCCCTCGTGCTTCCTCGAGGCCATCTGTGTGAATGAGAAGCGTATCGTTCAGATAATAGACTGCTGTTTATTGTCTGCTGTTTGAAAATAGTGCTATAAAAACACTACAAGGTGTTTACGAATGAAGAAATTAAAACACATACTAGCCAGTATGCTTAAGGTCCCACGGTTTCTTAAGCAGCTGAGCCAGCTCTCATTTCAAAACCTGCTGCTTTAGATCTTGGACTTTGGCCAGCACACCAAAGGAAGACATAACTTCCTAATTTACCCAGATTTGGAATACTATTTATATTTAATACGAATTACAAACATATACTAATAAAAAGTGGGGAATAAAACCATATTCGGATCTAGGTATATATCTTTCTCATTTCTTTTATTACATTTTATTACAAGCTTCAAAGTACCAGCCTACTTAGTCTCGCATACTTAAAGATGTTGGATGTTTATTTCTAAAGTAAGATTTCATCATGACACTGTCAATAAGGATTTTGTAATAAATTATGTTTCTGGTTATGTTGGTCTTTAGGTAATAATGAGTGTACATATTCTGCCGGTCACTGTATTACATTTGCATTTGGTAATATAATGAAATTCTGGTTACAGAAAATAACCTAAGGATGAAGGAAATTGATATTATTCATATAAAGTTATTTAAAAAGCAGTCCCTTTTTTAACCAAGAAGTGAAAACAACCTAAACTAATGAATAGATAAGATATGGTACATACTCGCCATGGACTACTAATTACCAAAAAAAAAAAAAAATGAAATTATATCACTGTAATAACATGGATGGAACTAGAAGTTATTATGTTAATTAAAATAAGCCAGCACAGAAAGACAAGTCCACACAACCTCAAGCTTTGCAGAACATAAAAAAGTTGATCTCAGAAGTTTGGATGACCTGCTTGGCAACCGTGAGGTCGTGAATTCGACCCCCACTACCAATAAATAAATAAATAAGTTAGGGTGGTTACCAGACCCTGGGAAAGTAGAACACAGAGTGAAGAGCATGGGGGACTTTTGATCAATGGGTGTTACTGTAAGTCATAGTTAGGAATGAGAAGTAGTAGTGTGATATTAAACAATAGAATGACTACAGATAACAAGAATTTATTGCACATTTCAAAAACCCAGAAAAAATAAGTTTGAGTATTTTCTCATAAAGAAGTATGTTTGAGGAGACAGGTATGTTTAACATGGTTTATACATTGCATAATGTAAGCATATACCTAAAAACCACGTCGTACTCCATATGTATGTACAAGCATGCCTGTAGTCCTAGCTACTGAGAGAAAGGCAGTGTTACAGGAAATATAATCTCAAACAAAATGGAAGACTTTGTGTTGAGGAGTTAGAAGGCAACTGTTTATTATGCTAAGGGGCTAGTGGGACCAAGTCCGAATCATTAGCAGTGACTGACAGTTAAACAGAAACTTACATACATTTTGTAAGCAAGTAGTACAAAACCTGATAGCAGATTATTACATAATTGGTGATATACATTGTCAGGTCAGCCTAAATGGATTTATTTAACAGGAATTGTTTATCATAATGTAGGAACATTCTGTGAAAGAGGGGAGATGGTTTCTTGTGGGAAAAGCAGAGTTAAATGTGCCCTTGACTGACTGGTCTCTGGGTGTTTGAAGCAAGTCACATAGCCAGATTGACTCAGTGAGTTATCTGGACAAAGACCATCAAGGCTAACTGAAGTTAGCAGGCTAGCTATGTGACAAGCAGCCAGAGCATGGTCACAGGTCTCTAACTGATCTCTAGCTTTCACAATGAAATACCTATAAATTTGCTATAAGTGTGCCCTTACACTGTAATAGAGCCCCAACAGTACAACATAGCAAGACACAACTAGAAAACAAACCAAAACTATACAAAAACTAGGGCTGGGGATTTAGCTCAGTGGCTTAGGTGCCTGCCTGGCAAGTGCGAGGTCGTGAGTTCGATCCCCGGTACCAAAAAAAAAAAAAAACTATACAAAAACTCTTCTTTAAGTAGCTGTGCTGGCTTAAATGTGCCAATTCCTACTGGAATATATTAATGAAAGTGATAGAATAAATTGGTTCCCAAAGTTCCTTTTAACTATGTGAAACTGTAATTTTGCCTAAAATATAATATGAAACACTAGTTAATGCCTTTCAGTATTTTCAGTATGATACCTAATGTGGAGCATTCTTGATCTTGTAGTTCTAGAGATATTTCAGTTTTTAAAATGGATCTACTTGTGGCCATAAGAAAAGCAAAGTAATGCATTTATGAATTTTAAGAAATATAATGGAAAAAACATAATTTTTTTTGTAGTACCAGAGATTGAACCAAGGGCCTTTGCGCTGAGCTACATCCCCAGCCCATCTTTTATTTTTCAATTTTGAGAGAAGGTTTTTGCAAAGCTGTGAAGTTGTTCAGGCTGAGGTCAAACTTATGACCCTTCTGCCTCAGCCTCCAGGATCCTACAATTACAAGCCAGTGCTACCAGGCTCAATTTTTTTTAAATAATTTTATTTAAAGAGGAAAAAACAAAACAAAATAAAACAGAATAAAGGGTAGCAACAATACAGTATTCCAAGGAAAAAAGGAAAAGCACAACAACAATAAAACCTAAGAAATTATTACTTGACTAATTACATACTGACTTCTTGGAATTAGTTGTTCAAGTTACAAAGTTAAAACATGTAAAGCAGACATTCAAACAGTGAGACTGTTAACAGTTCTGCTCCACGATCTGACAAAAACAACAATATGGTCATCTATCTTATCCACTCAAATATACATGCAATTATATCAATAGGGTAAAATTAAACACAACAAAACGGAGCAAAGCGGATCATAAGAAAGCAATGTAAGAAATAAATTTCAAAGCTAGACAATTGGAGATATTCACTCTCTATTATATTGACTCTTGTTTTCTTCTAAATAGTTGTCCATATTGTCACATATAGGGAATTCACATGAAACAACCTAGTATGGAATTGATCTGAGCAGGATGAGGAGGGCATTACAGGTCTTCAAGACCAGACATTAGGGAAGCCAAGAATGGCTGTCATAGTGTCTCTCATTCTCCTCAAAACAGCTGTCCATACCTTAATGTGTGTTGAACTTAAACAAGGCAA
>PVJX010043509.1:0-13641 GCA_004027295.1 Dolichotis patagonum
GTGCAGATCCTTACCGAGCTGATGGTTCCTTCTGTGGCTTTGGGGAGGTTACAGTTTCTCTTATCTGTAAAGAACAGAAGCTATAAGAACAGTAAATGATTTTAAGGGGCTATGGGATAGAGAATAATATATCATATAACAGCGCATAGTAGGTGCTCAGCTAACAGTCCCGAAGGGCTCTCTTCACCTTAGCAATGATCAGAGATCTCTGTCCAGGACTTCCCATCCTTTCCACCATGCCCAGGCAGCCTAGCATGTGAGAACCTTGGTGCACACAGTAGGTGCTTCATAAAGGTCAGTTCCCTTCCCTTTGCCAAAAAAGATGAAGTAGTTGTTTTGTTTGCAAATATACATTCCCATTATAGGAGAGTTTTCTTTCTTTCTTTCTTTCTTTCTTTCTTTCTTTCTTTCTTTCTTTCTCTTTTTTCTTTCTGTCTTTCTTTCTTCTTTCTTTCTTTCTTTCTTTCTTTTTCTTTCTTCTTTCTTTCTTTCTTTTTCTTTCTTCTTTCTTTCTTTCTTTCTTTCTTTTTCTTTCTTCTTTCTTTCTTTCTTTCTTTCTTTTTCTTCTTTCTTTCTTTCTTCTTTCTTCTTGTACTGGGGACTGAGTTCAGGACCTTCATAAAAGCTGCACCCTTAACCCCTTTTTAAATTTTTTTTTTAAATTTTGTGACTGCTTCTCACTAAGCCACTAAGTTGACTCGGCTGGGCTTGGACTTGAGGTCTCCAGGCCCACCTCCCACCATGCTGGGGTGACAGGCGCATACCATGGTTTGTGCATCTTTACCTGTGAAGCCCCCATACTGCCACCCTGCTGGCAGGTGCTTTGCCAGGAAGGAGGGTGCACTGTGCTGCGCCCTTAGGTCCCTGCACTGGACAGGTGCCCCTCCAGGTTCTGCCCGAGCTTCCACCCTGTGTAGTGCCAGGGTGGGCTGGGGGCTGCGGGGCAGAGGGAATGGACTGCAGAGGCCACAGCCCCCCAGGGAGCCAGGATTCCCTCAGATCAGAGGAGGGCAGGACTCAGTCATGTCAGGCAGATGACCTCAGAGGCCATGTGACTTTGAGAGTCCTGCTGGCCACCCTTGGTGCGCTCTGGGTGACGCCCGCTGGTGTGGCCAGTACGGTGCCAGAACCATGCCCAGCTCTTCCAAGCTCTTTGAGAGCTGAGTGAGAATGGCACACAGTAGGTGCTCAGATAGTGGCACCTGAGACCTGTGCCCTAGGGCCAGCTGCAGGACTCCTGGCTACCATGGCTGGCCTGCTCTGGCCTTCGCGGAATCTTCACATTCAGATACTTCGTGTGATCAGGAAGCACCTGAGAGGAGGGAAGGGAAAGGAGCCACAGCGGCACAGTCCAGCCGACACTGGCATCTCCCAGGTAGCAATGGAGGTGCCGGTGGGAAACCCTGGGGGCAGAACAGGAAGAGCCTGCTCCCATCCTCCTCCTCCTTTCTCCCTGCTGGGGACACCCCTCTTTCCCCTCACCTGTTTTCTCTTGGGCTCCACCTTTTTGGAACTACTACAGCGAGCGCCGCGTCCTTAGGGGACCACACATAGCGATCTGCTCACGAAGTGCCAAAGCCACCTGGAAACGCCTTTCACAGCCTTGGAATACAAATGAGGAAACCAAGGCTCCAACAAGATCAGCACTGGCTGGGGGCCCACAGTGGTCAGTGATGGAGGCCATGGCTCGCAGCTGCAAAGGGCAAGGACTTTCCTCCATGAGGAGCAGGCTGGGCTTGAACTTGTGACCTTTCTGCCTCAGCCTCCCAGAGTACAGGGATTATAGGCATACACCACCATGCCCAGGAAATGTTGGCCCTTGCTAGGACCAGCTGATAAGCTTGCTGGTTTCCTGTCTGCAGTCTCAGCTGTGTGACAGCCCTTTCCCTTGCCCTGGGTCAGCCACTGTGTCACCAGATCAGATGTGTGACAACATTTGGATCTTGTGTTACCACTGTTAAATATCACTGCAGACTTTAAAGAGCATTCAGGGATGTGAGGAGCATCGACTTGTATCTACTGAGAAGTTTTAAAGGGATTTATTATTCGGAAACTGTGACGAACTCATGGCTACACATTCGAATGGTACCTTTGTGAAAAAACTACATTTTACAAAATAAAGTTGCAAGGAGAGTAGCCTCGTTTTACATTTTACGTTTGCAGAATTCTCTTTCATGTCTGGTTTTAGGAGAGGGCGGCTGGATTCTCGTGCCTGAATTTGTATTTAGTCTAGTATGATGTCACATGGCCCACAGCCCTGGAACATGCCACCGCACACACATGACAGCAAAAACCAGCTAATGTCTTAGTAACAGGGTAAAAATAATCGTGACCTCACCAGTCCCCAGAGGGCCCCAGACCATCGCCGGAAATGACTGCACCTCCCCCACTCTGCTCAGCCTCCCCACGTTTCTGCAGCTATATCTGGAAATTAAGCCTGAGAATGGAGAAGCAACCAGTAGCGTTCTTAGATTTCTCCCTCTCGGGACTTTGACTCGTGGAGCTGATATTGATCCGTGGAGGTTTGGTTTCTTCTTGCTGAGCCATCAGGAGCTTTTTCCAATCACATCCCGCCCTGGTCTTAGACTAAGAGGTTGTTGATTGACTGATTATACCATATGTTGTGTCATCCAGGGTGCCTTTGAATTTAAGGAACAGAAAAGCAAACTCAAAATGATCTCAATAGCGAGGGGATTTATTATCTCCCATGACAAGGGGTCCCAAGGTGGGAACTGTTGCGGGGCTGACTACTTCCTTAACAATCATCATCAGTGACCTGGATTCTGTCTCTCTTCTCTGCAAGCTTATTCTATCCGCCTTATCTTCCATGGTGGCCACAGCAGTACCCAAAGCTGCTGCATGAAATACAATAATACCATCACCGGACAAGTCATTTTTTCCTTTGAGTCTCTCTGTGCTAGTGGCAAACATTTCCACGGTAGACATTCTGTCAAATGTTACTGACCAGAATGGCATTGCTAGCTGATTTAGTTTTTTAGGCTAATCACAGGCTGCACTTGTACCCCAGGGTACCACAGGGCTGAGGATGTGGTTCAGTGGCAGAGCTCTTGTCTTCCACACCCAAGGCCGTGGGTTCGGTCACCAGCACCAGCACCACCACAACCAAAGACACAGTACCACAAAGAGAGTGACCTGGAACGGTGGGAGTGTGCTGATTGCTCCTCTGGAGGCTGGACGTCTTGCATCAAGGCTACAGGGGCCCGGACTCCCTTGGGAACCTTCAGGAGGTTCTGTCCCTGCCTCTTCCACCTTCTGGGCCCCAGCTGATCCGATTCTCATCTTCCCACTGGTTTCTTCCTGTTGATCTTCATACTGTCCTCTCTCTGGGCGGGTCTGGGTCTGGGTGCCACAGTCCTCCTTTTTTATAAGGTTGCCCGTCCCATTGAATAAGGGTCTGTTCTGAGGACCACGTCCTCACTAACTTGAAGACATTGCAAACTCCTAATTCTGACTAAGGTCAGGTTTGCAGGTTCTGAGGGTCAGGATGTCAGCATATTTTTTTGTTGGGCAGGGGACTCAATTCAACCCATAACACCTTCCCTATCTGAAATGGCTGGCAAGGGGAAAGGGGTCACAGCAGGTGGCTTCCAGTGGGCCATAGCTGATCAGGACAGCCCTCAGGGGGGTTGCATGCATGGGGTGGGGGCACTGGGAAGTCCTGTCAGCCAGGGCTTTTCTGAGCATCCAGTCCCCCTTGGAGAAATGCCAGGTCCCATCAAGGACATGGGGACAGTCGGCTGCACATGTAGCCCAGGGCAAAGGGTCAGTGCTGCAGCACAATCCGAGCTGCTGATGGAGGGACGGATTCAGGGCGCAGCCTTAACACAGCCTGATCTCAAAGCTCCAGACCGGAGCTCCCCGGAAACCAAGGTATCCTTTCTCCACCGGCAGCTCGAGGCAGCCGGAGAGACTTCTCCTCCCACCACCGAACCCCCAGCTTTAATAATGGGGCCAATTTGAGTGGAGGGGAGGAAATAGAAGAAAAAATGTTGCTAATAGTTTCCAAACGTAGCAGCTCTGTTGCTGTTTATATTATTTTATTTTACAGACCTCTTGCTAAATGTATTTCATTTGCTAAATTGGGATCTTGCGTGCATTCAAATGTTCAAAACTGGGCATTCCCCTTTTAGGAGAGGCATGGCTGTCTTTCTAATTATAAAATTGAGAGGATGGGGAAATAAAGACTCCCCACTTCCACTCTCTGCATAACAACTGCTGCTGTCCTGCATTGGAGCTGGTTAGTTCCTCCCTGCTCAGCACTTTAAGGGAAAATATTTGGGATTCTATTATGGAGAGAGAGAATTTTATATTTTTAACCCCAATTTACCAATAGCATTCATGGATTCTAGAAAAGAAGGTCATAGAGGCGTGGTTTGTGGCATTAAATATCAGCTGCTAGACTCCAATTGTAAGGGACTCGGGATAATTAGTAAAAGGAAAGATCCAGAATATTGATGACCAGGTTATTAGGAGCACTGGGGCAGAGGGGGCGGGAGTGAGCACAGAGTCTACACCACATCCTGCGAGCTGTGGGAGATTCCGGTCCATGGCTTCCTGGCAGCTGTCACCAGCCCTCCCTGTCCATCCTGTGAGGCCTCCAGCACAGGACAGACTGGTGGTCCCTAAACAATGGCAGTCACAGGGCCCATTCTGAGCAGGTGGCAGACACCACTGCACGTGAGGAAGGGGGCCTGGAGTGGCCCTGAGGCCGCTCCCTCCCTCCTGTAGCACAGGGAGGGTTGCAGATTCGAGGCCTCTGCTTAGTCCTGTGCCCCTGTCCCCCAGCTGTGGCTCTCAGCTGTCACTCAGTGCCTTGAAGGAGAGCCGGAAGGAAGGGGGTCTCTCAGCTCCGAGGCCCCTGGCCACTTCCTGTCTCCCTCATGCCCCTCCTGAGTGGGAAGCAGGGCACAGGTCATCCAAAGAGCCTCCTGCCACTGCCAGAGAGGGGGCTCCCTCAGCCTCCTGCCACCTTCCTCGTCACTCTGCTGCCCGCTCTGTCCTGCTTCCCTGCAGACCCCAGTCCCCTCCCCTCTGGTCCTCCTGCGCAGCTGCACCCGGCCTTCCTGCGCCACGGCTGAGGTTAAGTGGAAACACCTCGCCCTGTCTTTGCGATAGAGACACAGCAGCTTTCTCCCCTAATCAATCTGTCAGGCATGATTAGGCCGCCGAGGACTCCAGGCGTTCACAGCCCAAACAGTGCCGCGGGCTGACAGCCAGCACATGCACGCACGCGCACACACGCATGCACGCACATCCCCTACACGCAGATACACAGGCACACGTGGAGACATGCACACGTATACAAATCCACATGCCCACACAGAGCACCCAGCTACCAGACTGGCACACGGACACATGCAGTACATGGGCACACATATGCACTCAGATAACATGTTGCGTGCACAAAGGTTTGCAAACGCACACACACATCTAAAACACATGTGCACACACATGCCAGTAGATACACATGCACTACACAGACACATATGCACTTATCCGCTCATGTTCATGCACACACACACATGCCTAACATGCATGCACACACATGTGTTACACAGACACACATATGCACACCATCCACATGTGCACACATATAGACTTGCACACATGTACATCTGGCATGCACGCACACATGCACACAGACACATGTGTTACATGGACACACTGTGCAGTATACACGGAGACTTCACACAAACATGCATGTGCAAAGACTCACAAACACATCTACACACAGGCACGCACATAAACACACAGGTCACACACTCACACAGTCTGTGCAGCTGCAGCCGGCATCACTGCCGAGCGGGGATGAGTGTGGCACAGAGCCGGCTGGCGCATGGTGAGCCCTGGCCCCGCCAGATGTGTTTTTGCTTATTCCCCTGCAGGCTCAGGGCCCCTGCTGTGACAGGTCCTCTCCTAGGGGCTGTGGAGTGGCAGGTGCAGAGCAGAGTGCACAGTTGTCTCCAGGAACCTGCAAACCAGCGGGGACCACAGATGGCAGTGGGCGCTGTCATAATCGAGGAAAACAGTGACAGGCAGATGACCCAAGGAAGGAAAGGGAAAGGAGCACAGGAACAGGGTTGTGTACTGAGGGCCTGAGAAGGCGACAGGACCCCAAACCCCTCACTCTGAGAAGTGCTCACTGTTGGGAGCAGGGGTCTGGATTTTGGTTCCCTCTGCCACTAATGAGTCACGTGATCATGGCAGTTCACTGCAACTCTGTAGCCCTCAGTTTCCTCTTCTGTGAAATGGGACTGATCAGACCTGCTACTCCACATCAGTCTGTGGGAGCAGAGGTGGGGTGATGGTCATGGACCATCAGGAGAGGGAGAGGGTTAGGGGGTGCTGAGGGGCATACAGAGAGCTGGTTCCAGGTGGGGGTGGCTGGAGGACTTGCACTAGCTCAGGCATGAATGAAATGGGCACAGGTGTGTTGAGAGGGGGGACAGGAGGAGGTTGGCCCCTAAGAAGGAACACTGGGGCACAAGGATTGAGCCAGAAACATGGCTCAGGCCAGGCCTCCAGGCAGAGCTGTTTCCATCTTCTGGGAGGTGTCACATGCCAGAGCCACTTTACAAAGCCACCAGGCTGCACAGTTGGTATGATAGTGTCCTAGGAAGTCTGTGTGCTCAGGGCCCAGACGCCTTTCCTGTCACCGTCCTCCTCTCTCCTCCTTCCTCTCTCCTGCTCACCCACCCCCTCAGTGCAGAGATCTCTAAATGTGGCAGAAACCACAGCCAGTTAACTCCCTCCATGTGCTTACCTAGGAGACGTCAGGTGGAAAGTTCCGTGCAGAATGAGGACATCGTGACATGCGGTTGCCGCTCCCTGGCGGTCCAGGCTGGGATGGAGCCACTCTCCATGGCTGTGAACTCCAACACTGCTCCTTGGGGACCAGAAAAGACAAAAACACATCCAGTCCCTATGCTGGGCCTGAGCTCCCAGGAGAGCAGCTCCCTCGCTACAGTGTCCCTCTCCTTTTCCCACGGGCTGCAGAGCTGGTGGAGTCCTGGGATTGCAATCCTGCACCTCACAGGACCTTCCCACCCTGTAGCAGAGTAGAGGAAACTGAGGCCCTCGCAATGAAGGTGCTTCCCACTCTGTAGAGATGCTAGGCCCAGAGCTAGGCTGGAGTAGGACTGTGTGATAGGGACCCTCCTATCACCATGGCCCTTCCTGCCAGGGACAGGGTTTCCTCTTTTGCAAGCGGAGAAGATCGCCACACATGCCCCGCTGAGGCATTGTAAGAATTGTATGTAGTATTACGGTCACACCACACTCTCAGTTGTGGCCGACGCCAGTGCTGCTTGTTCTTGTCTCTTCCGGTTTCCTCCCATGCAGACCTGGACACATATTTGCATTCAAGCCATGCATTTGCAAAGTGAGCCTGGCAGGGCGAGTGGCAGTTGGTGTGGCTGGCAGGGATGGAAGCTGTGAGTGGGTGTGCTAATGAGCAGCTGCCACTGTGGAGGAGGGGTCTCTACTGCTGAGAACCTCTTGGCCCCACACACGGAACAGGCCTCTGGGCTGTCCTCTCTGGGCAGGCAGCCAGGATGCTCATTCTCTGGCTCTCTGCTTCCCTGACTTCTTCTGGGCTGCTGTTATGGTTTAGAATTAAAACGCTTGCCCAAAGGCTCATGCATGCAAAGATGGGGCTTTCAGAAAGGTGATTTGATTACGGGGGCCCCGTACTCATTAGTGGGTTCACCCATTGATGAAGGTAGTGTCAGGAGGTGAGGCCTGGTTGGAAGTGAGTCACTGGAGAATGTGACCTGGAAGGGTGCGTTGTCCCCAGCTCTTCCCTTCTCACTCTGCTTTCTGATGCCATGGTTGAGCAGTTGTCCTCCACCGTACTCTGCTACTGTGACATTTCCATCTTGGACTGCACCCTCTCAAACCATGAGCCAAACTTTTCCTGTAAGCTGTGGGTGTCAGATATTTTGTCCAAGCAGTGAGAAAGGGACTAAGACAGCCCACTCATGCCTGACTTCCTGGTCCTGTGCTGAGTGTGGCCACTAGTGGACATACCACATCCACTGTGTACACCCTGGTTCTTAAGGAAATGCCGCACCCACTTTGAATACCACTGGTCTGGGCAGGGTTCCGTGAACTGCCTTAGAAGCTCCCAGAGGCAGGAATCTGACCTGTTCTGGATGTAACTGCATCTCCAGTGGGTTGCCAATTGCTCTGCACCCAGCAGGTGCTCAGGCCATGTTTTCTCAAGAGCGATAGAGACCTCCGCCATGATGCATTCTATGGGTTGGCTTTATTACCTGCCTACCCAGTATGCCCAAGTGCAGCCTTTTTGGAGAGGCTAGGACTCCACCAGCAGATACCTGCCTATGGCAGCTAAGACATGTGTTGATTGGCTTCAGAGGGTCATTGAGGTTCAGAGCAGAAAAGAGCTCCTTCCTGGTGGGACTAGAAACCAGAAGCAGATCCCTCTGTGAACACAGAGGCCAAGAAGTAGGCAAGCAAGCAGCGGAAGCCACCCTGCAAGAGCTACTAGGTAAAGATTGAAAGGGTGAGCACTTCCTGGAGAGGGGGCAGGAAGTGATGTCCCACTGCCCTGTGGCATTTTCAGAGGAGCTGGCCTCTGGCTTAAAGATGCAGCTACAGCGCCTGTGCTAGGATCCAGGATTACTAGGAGCCAAGCAGGTTTCACAAGCCAATAATACCAGCACCCTGGGAGGCTGAGACGGGATGGTCACTGGTTCAAGACCAGCTTGGGCAACTTAGTGACTCAGAAAGACTTTGTCTCAAAATAAAAATAAAAGGACTGGGGGTGTGTAGCTTAATGTGAAGGACCTGAGTTCAATCCCCGGCATCACATGAAAAAGGATCCTGGTGGTATAGCTCAGCAGAACAATCCCAATACAAGACTTTCAGGGAGGGGAGATTGCAGAAGAGGCTTTGCATGCACCAAATGAGGAGGGCCCAGTGGTGTTGTACAGCCTTGGCAGTAACAAGGAGTCTAAAAACAGTGGAGAAAATAGAGAAACTGCCTTGACTTGAATCGGGCTGGGAGCTGAGGGTGGGGCTACAGCAGCTGCTTTCACCCTCAGGGGAAGTTGAAGGGGAGAAAGGAAATGAGAACAGGGAAAGGATAGTAGCGACCACGGTGGCAAGGAAGCCACCTTAGATGTTTGTTAGGGAGTTTCATTTCCTCAAGACAAGGCCAAACTTAAGGTAGTGGCTAACTGCTAGCAAGGTATGATTTTGAAAGTGTAGCAGTCAGCTATTACTACAAAATTGCTGTGTAACTAACAACCCCCAACTGAGTAGTCTAAAACAACATTCATTTATTTTCACTCTTTCTTCTTTCTCTTCCTTCCTTCCTTCTTTCCTTCCTTCCTTCCTTTTATCCCTTCTTTCCTTTCTTTCTCATTTCAAATTTTTCTACTTACTCCCATCAAAAAATGGGGGTTCCCATCCTCTCTCTTCCAATCTGAGATGGACTGAATGACTAACTGCCAACCAGCTCTGAAGTGGTCTACCTCTAGGTTGCTTTTCCACAGATAATGAATATTGTTGTAGTTGAATATTCTGTCAATTACAGATGAAAGGATTCTAACGGGTGCAAAGGTATTTGAGACCACATCAAATACAAAGAAGTTTTTCAGCTGAGACTTGTAGCTCCAGCAGTGTCCCCTTTCCCAAATCCAGAGACTGTCTGACTGATGGGTATTGTGCTTCCTCCCTCCAGCCCTTAGGGTTCTCTGACCCACTGGCTCCACTGCTCTGTTGCCTTCCAGGGGTGGCCCTAGAGCCTTTGACCTCCACTCTTACCAGACAGATAGTGGCAATAGCAGATCCCCCAATCTCAACTACGGCGGGCACCCAGGCTTCCCGTGGCTTGGAGAATCCACAGCGCAGCTTCTGGGGCAGAGGTGTGGGGCAAGCAGTGATGTCCACAGCTCTGGATAATGGACTTCAAAGGGGATGCAGTCAGGAGTCCTCAGGGCAGGATGGGAAGAGGTGACCAAAGTTAATCTGTGGTTTAAAAGGTCATCATCGTCTATGCATTTATAGTGTTCGTTTGTTTCGCAGCCTCCGGTATTATTGTTGGTACTCTGCTTCGGGATGCCTCTCTCATCCTTGGGGTCCCCCTCCCGCTGTATGTGCGGGCACCTGTCCAGCTTCTCATTTCTCAGTCTCTGTCACTCTGTGTTTCTCTCTTTGTCTCTCTTCATCTTTTTCTCACACACAGAGTACTCAGCAGATATGGTCAGATATTTGCTGGCTTCTTGGGAGCCCATGCTTGTTTCCAGCAGGTCTTCAGAAACTCCCCCTTCATCCCTGAAACTTTTAAACAGGTATGGAGGATGACAAGCAACTGCACATAGCATTTAAAGACAGACAAAATTTTCTTCTCAACTGCCAGGGAAGGACTTAGGGCCCATGGGCCATAGCAAATTGCAGAGTCTCTTTTCTTTCAGAGAGAGGTTTTTGCATTTCTTGCAGAAGCTGAAATTGCGTGGTCTTTTTCCTTTCCTTTGACAAACTGTGCAATGTAAAAATGCAAATGTATTTGCTTGTGACTGTAGGAAGATTCAGTAAACTTGAGGCATTATAGTGCACCAGGTACCACAAGACACTTTTCCAGTCCTAGGACCCAGGTCTGGGCAGACTGTGGACACGTCCAGCCACTTGCCACATTTCCTGGGGAAAGATAAATGAGAGAGGGTTCACCTCCCCACACATCTGTCCCATTGCCTGATTGGCAGTCATGCCCCGCATCCATTTGTCCCCACTTCCCCATCTGGGAGGCAGGCTGTCATACCCTTAAAACATGCAGATGACTAATACTGGAACGGATTTCTCAGTGAACTCCTTGGAGGGGGCAGAAAGCTTCCCAGCTTGGCCCTCATCCCCATTCCCTGCTGCGGGGGTGACATTTTCTCGAGGCAGAACAGCTTGGCAACATCTGCATTCGCCTTTGCTCCCTTCACGTCTGCAGGCTTCACTGAGCTGGGATATTTGAGTGTAACCTGTGAGACTCTCGGCCGCCCACCTGGTGCAATCCTTGACACCTGGGGCAGGGGCAGGTGGAGGGGACTTGCCTCATCCTGTCTAGCGGAGTGAATCCAGGACTAAGCATCTCCACCATCCAGCGGGGGGCACTGAGTCAGGGGCATCAGAGGCTGAGAACACTGTCCACTCACTTCTGCTGTCCTGTTTCTCATGTGTAGGGGCCAGGAAAGGACTGGTGGTGGTGTTTGGCTTATGGAGTTAGTGGGATTCAGGCAGAGCCATTGCTTTACCTGTCTAGCATGGGGTCTTCTGTTCAGATCCCATTTTGTTGGCCAAAAGGTTCTGCTGTAATGCCCCTTACTGCCTCCTTCCAGAAGCCAGTGGGGGAGGAGGATACCGTCAGAGGAGGAGGCAGACGGCACAGCTGTAGTGGCTTCTCATAGTGGATAACAATGTCTCCCAAATTCCAGGAAGGAGCCCAAAGAGCCAGGAAGGAATGTCAGTTCTTCTTGTCCAACTCTATTATGCTACTCTTGGGGAAACTGAAGAGAAGAGACTTGCTCAGCTGCTGTTCTTAGTGTCCCAGACTAGAATCCAGGATTCTTGTCTTGCAGTCCAGAGTTCATGGCCCCAGCTGGCCCAGAAGATGTCCTGAGGTGGGATTGGAAGAGAAACAGCCTCCTTGGGATGAAGGGCCAACACGGACTGTCGTTCGTGTGGCTTCCTGCCACGCTGGGCACTCAGCCACGTGTAGCTCATGGCCCCATCTCTTCCTCAAGTCACCGCCACACAATGGAGACATGTCTTAATCAGCTGTCCCATCACTGAGACAAAATACCCAACACCTGCAATTCACAGGAGGAGAGATTTATTTTGGCTCATTTTCAGAGGGTTCCGTCCATGGTTGGCTGGCTTCGAGGCAGAATAGCATGGTAGAAGGGCCTGGTGGGGGGCAGCTGTTTATCCCATCATAGCAAGGATGCAGAGAGAAGGGAGGAGCTGAGGACAAGAATCTATGGTTCCAATATTTCCCCTAGCGACCCAACTAGCACAGTCACCTATTGCCTCAATCCCCATTGATATCAGCTCTTACCTCAATTACCTATCAATGGATTATAACTGGGGAGTGGAGCCCCCCATGATCCAGTCACTTTTCCCCAGCTCCACTCTGGACACAAGACCTTTCATACCATGGCAGCACGGTTATCTCCCGCTCCAGACTGAAAGCAAAAGGCCTGGAGGGATTCAGTGGCTTCTATAAACAAGTCTCCAGCAGAATGAATGAGTTTTCTTAGCTTGCTGCCTCTGATCACCGATCTCCATTCCATATACAGAAAAAGAACATTCTTCCAGAAATACATACACACACTAAGTGTACACATGCCCAGTGCACGTTCATAAACTGACATGTCTACACAGCTAGGACCCACGCCAGGAACCGAGTGTTATGGTTTGTGTCCAGATAGCCCCTCAAAGCCTCATGCAGTAATGAGGATGGCAAGATTTTTAGAGGTGGTGGAATCTGGAGTGTGAGATGCTGGGATTAAGGGTTTGTGAGCAGTTCACTGACTAATTTGGCTCCACCCTAATCCTGGCAGCCTGGATAAAACATTAAAAAAGGGATAGAAAGACACTGTTAAGGTTAGTTGTTGGTTTTGCTGTCTTCCGCCTGATTTAAACTATGTGCTGCAAAGCCTCCCTGCCCTGGAGCCAGCTGATTATGACTGCAACTGCTACAAATGGTGAGCTAAACAAACCTTTCCTCCTTAACTTTAATTGTTGAGTACTTTATCTCAGCAACAAGAGAAAAGTATTTAAGACACAGAGCACAGCCAGTCACCCAGAGTACCCCAGTGTCCCTTTCTTGTCATTTTCTGAGTTCAGATGGCCTGGACTCCTTTCTCATTTCTGACTGTTACGCAATTGGAATTAAAAAAAAAAAAAACCTCAAAACTCCTTGAGATAGGGTCTTGCTATATAGCCCAAGCTGGCCTTGAACTCTTGAAGATCCTCCTGCCTCAGCTTCCCAAGTACTGGGATTATAGGCAGTCACCACCACACCCAGCCCACAAATGGAATTTGATAGCTTGCATTTTTATGTGTGGTTTCATTGTTCTTCCACCCTGCCCGTGAAGGTCGTGATGTTGCTCTGGTTGTGTCTGTAAGTTCTCTGTACTAACGGCAAGTAAGAATTCTGGCTAGTCCATACCCTGCCAGGGCCCAGCACTGCCTACTGTCTCTGCTTTCCATTCTATTTATTTGCTTATATTTTTTGTTTTGTTTTGTTTATTTATTGTACTGGAAGTTGAACCCAAAGTCTTTGCACCGAGATGCATCTCTACTCCTTTTCCATTTTTTAAAACAATTTTGAGACAGATTCTGACTACATTGCCTGGGCTGAGCTTGAACTTGCAATTCCCTCCCTTTGTCCCCTCGCTACCCCCCAGTGTACTGTGATTACACAAGGGCACCCAATGTGGCATGGAGTCGCACTATGGTTTAGTCTGCACTTCCCTGGCTGAGCAGTACTGGACGTGTTCAGGCCCACTTAGGTGGCCTCTTCTGGGAAGTGCTTGCTTAGCTTTTCTCCAGGAGTCTGTAGTGTTTAAAGCTCCCTGGGCGATGCTAATACACACCCAGGGCGGA
>PVJX010043510.1:0-13640 GCA_004027295.1 Dolichotis patagonum
GGGAGACCAGGCATCCAGTTCCTTTGCCTTCATAACTTTTCCTTTCTTCTCATTTCAAAGGTCAAAACATGACATTTTGTGTCCACATTCAATGCAATAAGTAGTTAAAGTGTAATCATGAGTTCCTTATATCTGACCACTAGAGATTTAAATACTGTCAACTGTATGTAGCCACAATAAAAATGCAGAAATGAAATAATATACACATAAAAAGTCCTGTTTCTTTCAAACTTTGTAGTTTATTTTATAAATACTCATTCAAATAAAATTTACATGTAAGTTTAGGTACATATAATTACATATATATCTTTGTATGTGTGAATGTATGTGTATTTGTTTCCAAGTAGGCTGTGTATGTCCATATGTGTATGTCTATAAGTTTTTACAAAACTGCTGACTAAAAAAGGTGCCCCTAACTAGTGTTTTCCATAATATAAGTAAAGTTTTAAATTAGTAAGACAGTTAATAGGAGAGGCCCTGGAGATCTGAAGCACTGCCTGGATTGCCTATCTGCATCAGATTATTAGCACGTTGTTGCAATGAACAGCAATTCCACAGCTCTTATCAGTGTCCAGTAATTCATCCTCATACTGAGTTATGAGAAGATTGTTCTTCAAAATTCATTTCAGTTTCAAAAATTATTTTTAAATATTCATAGAAAAATATGGAAAACTGTAGAACAGAAAATAAAATTATCCTTGCAGTAATTCAGTGGTTGATTACCTTGCCATTACTGTGCTATTCCTGACCTGTATTGCATTCCAGTATCTCCTCTATGTGCCCCTGTGCATGTATGTCTATGGCACTGTCAATATACCATAGCAATTTTCTGGAAGGCCTGACGTTATGTTGACTTTATAACTGTGGTTCTACCACTTGCAAGCATACTTTTGAACAAATTATGTAATGTTTGTATACCCAAAATTTCTAATTGTAATGTGTGGTCAACAATTTCACCCTCCTAGAGATATTATGAGAATGACATTATTACTTTTGTGTATTTAACTATCATGTGATGTGGAACATTCTAACCATTTTAAACTACAGTCCAAAATATTTACTGGTTCATAGATATTTGTGTTTCATACATCAGTAATTTTTTAAATTAGAGGCTCAGCATAGAGAGGGTTGCTTTTTTTCTCCTTCCATCCGTCTTCCTTGCTTCTCTTTATCATTCTTCTCTTCTTTTAGTATATAATTACTATCAGCAATAAATACGATCTCTTACTTCATTACCTTTTAATTGTTATTTTAGTGGAGAATAGTAACTCTTTGTTTACTGGATAAGGGTGGTGCTAACAAACCCTTAATGCTTTCAGTGTCTGCCATGTCTAATCACCTGTTGGATGTTTTCCATACTCTTGTTGGGAGGGGGAATCTGTGGCTCAGATTCTTCAGGTCATTTGGATAGGAAATGGATTCTTCTATCCCAGAGTACATCAAATTCATGTAAGCAGCAAACGTAAACCTCAGGAAACTTTCACAATGTAAGAATAAAGCATGAGAAATGAGCAGGAAGAAAAAAAGGAATATGTAATAGGGGTGGAGAAAGAATTCCGTTTTAAAAATGCCATTAAACCAAATCTTTAGATGTGAATGAAGTTTAACGGGTGGAAAAATAAATAAACAAAACAACAATAAAAATAAATTTTAAAAAGGAGAAAAGGCCCAGTAGGTAAGTGTAAGTAAAACAGATAATTCCACACAAACCTGAGCTTGTTGTCTATGAGGTTGAAGAAAAAAGTCGTGGACTAGGGAAGGGGAGGACATTAGGAAATAATTTATTATTTATTGCAAATAATATGAAGAAAAATAGCTTCTGAGGGGACTCTGAAAGTGGAGTTTTCTCAGGTGTTTCCGTTATTTTGCTCTTATGTAGATAAGCACATGACAGGAACTTGTCTTCACAGCTGGTTCAGTGATTTAGGGTCTGAAGAAAATCAGTGACCTATCTGGCCATGTTCAAAGGAAGCCCTTTAAAGGAAACTAGTTATTCTGTATTCTTAAATTTCTCCAACTAACTTAGTGTAGCAGGGAGATAGCAATAAGCCTGGGGGGATGGACTTAGAGCCCTACCCACTGGTGGTGTTGGGATTCTGTCCTGTTTTCTAAGGTTAGGGATGAGTTTCCTGACCTAAAAAGAGGCTCCCAACAATAATCAAAACAATGAGTTTCAGAAAAACATGGTGTGTACTAGAAAATGTTGAGGATGAGCAGGGCCCTGTGGAAGATGAGAATTCTCAGGGGGACACTGGCCCATGATGGGAGGAGCACATGAGGAGTGTCCTGGCATAGCAAGGCCCACATAAGGGACAGGCCAAGCAAAAAGGAGGAGTCAGGGTGACTAAGTCAAAGATACCCAGATAGCATGGCCAACGGTGGGACTCCAGAGGGTCAACGATCAAAGGCAACAGTAAGTAGGCGGGATTTTTCCCCCCAGAAATAAAATAGTCATACCTCTCTAAAGAAAGTCTTTGTTCTGTTTAAAGTTGTAATTATTGGTCCTAGCAAAAATATACTAAAATATACCACTTCTAAGTCAGTCTTTTCTGTTTGTATCCCCATAGGCTGATCACAACCTTGCTGAAACAGAGTCATGTTTCTGTATAAGAAGTCACTAGGAAACTGGTGGTAAACCTATGGCATGCCTGTGCCAGTGAGCTGTTAGTATCACTGAAAGCTATAAAAAGTTTGCCACCACTGCCCTAGACAGAGTGTCTCTGGCAACTCATTCACATCCTCTCCCAGGTTCATTTGCCTGGAAACCCTTTGTTTTCACTTTACAATAAACACTGCCTTCTGCTTTCACTCTACAATAAATACTTCTGCTCAATCCTCTTCACGCTCTACCTTGTAATTCTTTATGTGTTGAGATAAAAACCACTAGCCTGAGGTAACATTAACCTATTCTACCTAAGTCTCTTCCCTGAAAAGGATTTTTATCTGCCCATTCTTATCTTGTCTTCTTATCCTTTTCCAGTGTTTACTTTTACATTTCTAAATTGCCAAGCTACATGGTTTGAATTAGCACTTAATTTGGTGTACATGTTATTTTCTTTTATTAACAGCTCTATTTTAGGTCATCCCTTTACCACCTGTCTGCTTATAGGTTGATTAACTAAACTATTACAGCACATGATCAAAGTCACCAGAGAGGAAGCTTATGTGAGTTGAATCTGAAAAAACTAAAGTATTTTAAGAAATGAGAAAAGGCCAGAAATGGAGGATAAACTGGATGCCATGGAGCCTTGAATATTATATGCCTAAGAAGTCGGCAATTTTTTTTTCCTGTAATGAGGCTAGAACAGAGAGCATCTAGGGTGGGTGAGTAATCTTTTAGGTGGGGAGTTATCACCAGGAGAGAAAAAAAAGGTTTCAGGGAGTGACCTAAACCAAGCCATATTAAAGACATTAATACTGAATATCACCTACTTGTTTGTGATCTCTATCAGTTGTGCCTGATTTATATAGAGGAAATGACTTTAAATATTTTCTTTGACCAACCAAGGTACAGAGACAATGGCCTAAAGACTAGGAAGCAGTACCGGTAGATTCACTGTTAGCTAGTAGATTATTTGGTATTTCCAATTGTTTTGGGGTCTGGGTTACAAATTATTCCAACATAGTTTTTCTTTTCCTTTTTCTTTTTAATTCACCTTACCTATAATAAAAGGAACAAGCTGTAAAATGTGTCCTCACTAATCTGAGAAGTGGTCAAACTACATAGGCTGCATGTTGCTCTCACAGACAATTAAATGCTGGTTCTCAAGGGAGCTGAACCTATCATCTTATAACCACCCTTAGGATTCCCTCATTGAAAGAAAAGCCTCCAATCCCTGGCCTTGGAGACCTTGAACACCAGTGTCCTGAAAGAAGCTTTGAAAGCACCGAGTTCTCACAGCTCATAAATTGACCATGACAGATCTGTCAGTAACCACCTTTTAAATGCCTCCCTGGGATTCCAGGCTTCCATTTTAGGAGACCTGGTTTCATTTTATATCTCGTTCAATTATGGTTATACTTCAGCTTTTTCCTTTAATATGTAAATCTATTTCTGAGATGAATGCCTGGGCTTTGTAGCGTACCCATCAGAGATGGCTTTCACTCTGGAGCACTGGGCCTCCTCCCCACAATATCACTGCTTCCTAAGATGAGGTGAAATGTAATGCCCAGAGTGCTAGGACATGTACCAGACTACGCATCTCCCTGAAGACCCTTTCCAATCTTGCCCCTACGTGAATTTTTTGGCACGCACTATGGATTCTAGCTGTTTGCTAATTCCATTTCCTGCAGATTTCAGCCTAGAATAATAATGAGCATATTTGTCCAATAAAAAAGATTGTTAGTAGTGTACCACATACATTTGATGCAAACCCCTCAAAAAACAAATAACAAAACCCCCAGTCTTTCCCTATGTTACATATCTACTGCTTTGTCATTTAAAAAAGCAATAGTGTATAAAAATCTTGCCTTCTCCTCCTATTGCTTCTTCTTCTCTAAAACTTTTTACTAGCTAACTTAAAGAGTAATATTATAATAGCTCCATTATTCACTAATGGTATAAAGTGCAGCTAGTCACTACCACATAGATTTCTCTTTGAGAGAGATAAAGTAATGATCCGAAGATTGGAGCAATAATATAAGTGAATTGTAATTGGAAGGCCTAAATACCACTGCTATGAGCAGAAATGGGAGCTGAGTTAGTGCTGATACTTTCCATTAAATGGACTGAAGATTGCCTGACATACACTTAATAGTGGCAAATTTATTAATGAGGCAGGGTTGGATACCTAACAGCTAATCCCAAACTCCCATTCTCTCTCCTCTGCTTGTACTTCTCAAGATGATTAAAAATAAGCACTGTTTCTGAGAGACTATCAGTCAAAGATCTGTGCAGGACGCAGTGGATGGAGGGCCCTGAGATGATATTAGACCATCAAGCATCAGCTCCCCGGTACTGAATAAATTAAACCAAAAATATAAACCCCAGGTTGATGTGTTTGAACTTCTTAACAAACATTCTTCATACATATTTAATTGCTCCATTGAGACCGTTACTGTTTGGAGAGGTTCCAGGCATTATTTCCATTCCATTAGTAAGCTTGCAGGGTGTCTACTCCTTAACATAAAATGATTGACTCTATAAATGTCTTTCCCCTTACTGACCTGAACACTAATTGAGTTTGTTATAGATTTTTTAAAAAAGTGTGTTTTCAGAAAATGTTCAAAATATATTGCTGTCACTTAAATTCTTTATAGGAGGAGAAAATGGAACATTTAAACAATGACACTAAATGTCCTATCTGAATTGGCTTTTTAAAACATGGTATGCAGCAAACTGAATTACAAAGTTGGAAAAAGGCAGCAAAAATAGATTTTTCAATGCAAAAACAGTCATCTCTGAAGACAGCATAAATATTTGTGGATGTGTTAATACCTTGTTCTGGCAGCTTCCAGCTCTCCTTATGGTAAATTTATTTATTGTAAGAAAACATACAAATTTCCTGTACATTCTATTACAGAAAGCTAAACCCTGAAATATCTTACTACTTAGTTCTACTTGAGAAGGAAAGCTAAGTCTTATGACCCTTTAGAAACAGACTAAAACTTGTGATGTGTATGTTCTTTTACTTGTAAAGTAGAACTTCTAAATTCACTTATAGTTCAAAAAGGTAAGATACACTTTAAGTAATGCTTATATAATATAACCTTGCTTGAGAAACTGACCTTTTAATTTTCATATTTTTTTCAAACGAATAAATAATCATCAAATTAAAATTCTTAAATCTCTATCCTAATTGAATATAAGCAGTTTCTAAATATTTATGCCTATAGTAGTTTTAATGCTGCACATATAAAGTTTTATGAATTGCTGTGTACACTGTAAACATATTTTTTTCAATGGTCATATACCATGTGAAAATGTAAGCTACCTTTTTGGATTACAGAGTTTTGTTTTGTTTTGTTTTGTTTTTTGGATTCTTTTCTTTTCTTTCTAACAATTATTCTGAAGCCTCCCAAAAGAACTCTTTTTAGTCTTGTTGTTAAAATAACTGGAGTTCTCAACAGCACTTTCCTAATTTCTGATTAAACTGTTTTTCTAGATAAGTGAATTTAAAGAAATAAATGAAATCTGAATAGGAAAGGAAGAAGTGAAATTTTTTGTTTGCTAAGGATATTATCTGATCTACAGCAAATTAAAAAGCCTTTGCAAAAATCCTGTTAGAACAATTGAGGTCAGTGAAGTTGCAGGATATATAATCAATAATGAAGAAAATCAATAGTATTTCTACATGCTAATAATGAATTGTCTGACAATAATTAAGAATAAACCCTACCTGAAACAGCAAAAAAATCAGAATGCTTAGGAGTAAGTTTAGTCTAAGAGATGAAAAACTATATGAAAACTTTTAAAATATTGATCAAAGATATTAAAAAGCAAATAAATGGAAATATATCCATCTTCATAGATTAGAAGAATCACTATTATTTAAATGCCTAACTTTATGCAAAGCGATTTACTCTAAGAATTCAAATATATTCCTGTAAGAATTCAAATGTATTCTTCATAGAAATAGAAAAATAAGTATGAAACCACAAAAGATTCTGAATAGGTAAAACACGCTTGAGCAGAAAGAACAAAGTTTGAGGTATCACATTATCTGATTTCCATATATACTACAAAGCAATAAGTCAAATCCATAACATATTGGTACAAACACAAATACAACAAAGGAACAAAATAGAGAGCCCAGTAAAAGTTCAACATATTTACTTACAGTTAATTGATTTTTGATATAGGAGCCAAGAACACATGATGGAAATAAAGAGTTTTAGGAAAAGCAGGTATCTACATACAAAATAAATCATATAAATATATGATAAATATCACATCCTATATATAAAAATCAAGTAAAATTCATTAAACACATACATATAAGACATAAAACGGTGCAGTTACTAGAAGAAGGCATAGGGGGAAAGCTTTATAACATGGGATGGACAATGTTTCCCACATGTGATGTCAAAAGCACAAAAATGAGCAACAAAAGGAAAAATATATGGGATTTCATTACACTATAAAGTGCTCACCACAGAAGAGAAGACAACAGAGTGGAGACAACTTAAAATAAAAAATAGGAGAAAATATTTGCTAAGTGTACCTCAGATAAAGGGTTAATATACAAAATATTTGAAATACTCAATAGAAAAAAAATGGGCAAAAAAACCTGAATATATATCAGACAAATGACCAGCAGGTATCTAAAAAATACTCAGAATCATTACTCATCAGGGAAATATACATTAAAACTAAAATGATGCATCACTTCATACCTGTTAAGATTGTCATTATCAGAAAGATGAATGAAAAGTGTTGGTAAGAACGTAGAAAAAAGTGTTAGTGGGTATATAAATTACTGCAGTGACTCTGGAAAAACAGCATGGAAGTTCTTCTAAAAATTAAAAGTAGAATTACTATATGATAATCCCATTTCTGAGTACCTACACAAAGGAAATAGTACATGTACACTACCAAGTTCACTGTGAACATTACTCACAACAGCTAAGAAATGGAATCAACCTAAGTGCCTGTCTATGGACAGGAAACCAACATGTACTTCATATTCATAATAGACACATGTGCAGCCTTTAAAAAGAAAGGAATCCTGTCATTTGAGACAACATAGATGAACCTCTAAGACACAATAAGTGAAATAAACCAGGCACAGAAAAAGACAAGTACTGCATGATCTTATGTGTGTCTGGAAACTCCAATAATTAAACATAGAAATAGATAAAAAGCAGAGTAGGGAGAGATGGCATGGAAAATGGGAGATATTGACTAAAGAATATGAAATTTAAGACAAGAGAAACAAGTTTCAGTGATCTACTGAGCAGTATGTTGACTACAGTTAATGTATATTTCAAAATTGCTAAAAGAATAGATTTTAAACGTTCTCACCAAAATAAATGACAAGTATATGAGGTGAAGGGTATGTTAATGAGCCTGATTTACTTGTTTCACAATGTATACATATATTCTAATAACACACTGTACTCCATAAAGATATACAATTAATATTTGCCAATTCAAAATAAAATTTACAAAGGGAAGTGAATTTTGGATGCATTCATGCTTAGTGTTTATTTTTTAAAACCTCAGAAACATGTAGCCTCTTCAATTCTAGCAATGAAAAAATACATATGTTTACTTTGTAAATATTCTCATCTTGTGCAAGAGGAGGGCACAGAGATTTTGTGAGTGCTAGACCTACCCTGGAGTTTTTTTGGGGGTGGGGGGTGCTGTGCACAATATAAGGGAAGAGAAGAGGCTTGTTTTCCCCTTTTACTCTGGCTGTTGCCTTGAAGTGTTGCCCTGGTGCCATGCCACCCTGCCTTGGAGCCAGCTGATTATGGACTGAAACCTCCAAAAACTGTAGGCTAAATAAACCTTCTTTTTCAAATTTTGGGTGTCAGCTGTTTGTCTCAGCAACAAGAGAAAAGTAACTAAGACAAGTAAAGAACCAACTGACTCGATAAACTCAAGTTGTACAAAGATAAACATTACTGTACTGATGAAGGATTTAATTTTGAAAAATGAGAGTAACGTTGTGATGAGAGCATTTTGACTTCAGTGGATCTGAGAACATTTTCTAATGGGCAGTCCCTGAGGCTTCAGGGGAAGGTGTAGCTTGTAGAATTATCATCCCCCCAAAACATGATACATGGAAGCCAGGATGTCTCCTGTGGGGAGAACTAGTGTCAAGTTGACAATTTCATGTTCAACTTTGATCTGTTCAACATTTTTATCAACTATTTAGATGTAAAATAAGAAAATACACTTGTAAAATTTGTAACTAATAAAAGTTCAGAAATATACCATCCTGAATGAAAAAAAAAGGACTCTAGATCATGATATGTTAGAAACTACTGTATAGTCTAAAATTAGAAATCAGTAAGTAAATATATTTAATAGAGGCATATTAAAAACCCTACACTGGAAAATACAAAGAACCCCCAAATGGTAAAGCTTATAATAACATTGTTATTTTTGAAACATCAGCCCAACTTGAATGTGCAGGATGTCATCAAAACAAAAATATAACTAAAATCTAATGTAACTTCAGGCAAAAGTAAAAGAAATATAATATTTAGGATAAATGGTTCAAATGATAGATCACATGTGGTCTTCATCATTAATTCAGTTAACCACTCTTAAAAGACAAATTGATAGAATTTTCTAATGCTACTGAAAACATTTGAATTCATCACTAGGATCCAGTATTAAATTAGTCCTTTGACTCCTGAAATGATGAAAAAAACATACCTTTGTCTTTAGATACTAAAAATAAATTTAGATACTGAAAATAAATTTGAGTTATTACAGCCATACAAAATCGGGATGTCATAAAAAGGGAATACATTGCTAGACTGCTCCTCCCCTTCCTCCTTCTATTTATTTATTTATTTATTTATTTATTTTTGTGCCCAGAATCAAACTCTCGACCTCATATTTGCCAGGCAGACACTGTACCACTATGCTCCACTATGCATTTTTCCCTGACTCTACCTTCTTTAATTTTATCCTTTCCTTAAAATTTTAGTGAGAGGGGCTAAGGATTTAGCTCAGTGGCACACAAGTGCCTGCCTGACAAATGTGAGGTTGTGAGTTTGATTCCTGGTCCAAAAAAAAAAGAAAAAAAGAAAACTTTAGTGAGTGTTTACTATTATGTACAATTGTATTGACATCTGAGATGAAAAAAATCAAATTAAAGGCCACTTTCCTCATGTTCTTATAATCTCATGTATACTTCACATGGAACATGTCTCTCAGTAATGTCTCTCCCTCTTGGCTGTGCTCAACTTCTTTCAACTTTTCTCATAAATTCTAGGTTGGAAAACACACAAATACACATTCACATTTCTCTTTTTCTGGAATTTCTTTGTATTTGTTTAAGTGATGCGAGCATATAAGAGGTTTCATTGGCAGAGTTACAGCCATAACTCTATATAGAAAAAATTATTTGCATGGCTGATTTTTCTGATGAATCTATAAATGAGTCTGAGTTTCCTGAAACTCTTCACACTAAAGTACTCAATAAGTATCTACAGATGTCATTGTTTTATTTATTTAATTTTTGGTATTGGGAACCAAACACAGGATCTCACGCTGGCCCAGGCACTGCGTCACTGAGCCATAACCCTGGTGTCACTGTTTTATTTGGTATGTTTTCAGTGCATGTGGAAATAATATTTTATGTGTGCATAACAAAAATACATTAGTTTGCTTTGAATTTGTACTATTTCATTGGTGACCTTGGATTGTAGGGCATTTATTTGTTCAACAGAAATGTGTTTAACACTTATTATATAACATGAATTGTACTGGATAATGGCAATGGGATAGAATGATCTAAAATAACCACAGTCCTTGTTTCTATGAAGTTTACAAAGTAATGAGGGAGATAAAAAATGAATGTAATTTACAGTGCAAAACAGTAATAAAAAGCAACACATTATTTGAGCACTATCTGGGGACTGGGGAAGGCTTTACTGGGTAAATGATCTCTAAATCATGTCTTGAATAAGAAGAATTAAGCAGATGAAGAGTGAGTTTTCTAGGAAATAAACTTGAGATATAAGTATCAGGTAAAGGGAAACTATGAAATATATGTCATATTTCTTTATATCAATCAGTGCTTACTAGAGAAACAGTTTTAATGCAAGACATAAAAATATTTAAGAATATACAAGATTGGCTCACCATGACTGCCCACAAAGTCAAGTGTGGAAAAGTATGAAAGGTCTGTCTGTGGAAAACCTTAGGATCCAGATGAAGGCTTAGAGCTCATCGAGTGTCCTGTGTGAGTCTGTATAAGGAGATTTAAGTGTCTGCAATGGGAGGCTGAAGAGTCTGTGTGGGAAACCAGAAGGTGACATCCAAAGTGAAGTTGGAGACTGGAGCTCCCCCAAAGAAACAGAATCAAGGTTTGCTCCTTTATTTTCCTTTTTTATCATTCTGGTAACAATTCTCCCTCCAGTCGATCATCCACAATGAGACCTATGTTGATCTAATTTAGTTGTATGCTTCTTACTCCAGTTATACAATCAATTAACTATCAAACTCTTGCTGAAAAACAACAACAACAACAACAACAACAACAACAAACCACTGGATATCATAAGTGCAATATCCTTTAAAAGTATTAAGAAGCTAACAAGAGAATGCAGTATTATTGAGAAAAAAATACAGAAGACAATATTCTAGACAGTTAAGTCTCACAATGAAAGCAAGTTTTGCATGCAAGAGCTTTGCAAATTCCGACTTTGGAAATGTAGAGAAGTTAAAAATAAAAGCCTAATTATCTGTAGAGTGGGGCTATGATAATCATTCCTGACTTTTAAGTTTGGAAAACAAAAGCTATACCCTTAAGGCAAGGTGACTGCAAATAAAGCAGCCCTTGCATCAGCTCTCATCTGCGCTTTGTTACTTCATTTTCAGTGACTCCTGATATCTTAGGCCTTGAACTAGGATGGAGGAGGTTTGAAGTACTACATATCAACAGAAACAAAAATCTACTCTGAAACAAAAACCACTATTTTAAGTATCAAATTACTCCTAAAAAGTGTTTTTCAAATACAAACTGACTGATACAGAGGAAATAATGACTAGAGATCCAAGGAAGACAGGTATTACCAATGAGAACAAGTGGAGTCCATGGAAACATTCAATAAAAATGCCCAACTATTCTAACAGACTATTACGTGACTGTTTTCTATGTTCTCTGAAATTTAAGAAATAACACTTGAATTTTCAAATTTTTGAAAGGAACGTATTACAAAAGTTATCTATAGATTTAATGCAGTCCTCATCGAGGTACTAATGCTATTCTTTGCAGAACTAGAAAAAAATTCTTAAGATTCATATGAAAGGGGAAAAAACCCCAAAATAACCAAAGCCATACTGAGCAAAAAAGGTGGTGCTAAAGATATCATAATTCCTGATTTCAAAATATACTACAAAGTCATAGTAACAAAAATAGCACAGTACTGTCACAAAAAAATAGATGAATAGACTAATGGAACAGAATAGAGGACACAGAAATAAACCTATGCAACTGAATCATCTGATGGGGCCAAAAGTATACATTAAAGAAAAAGTAGCTTTTTAAACAAATGCTGCCATGTAGAACCCTGGAAATAGATCCCTACCTCTCACCATTTACAAAAGTCAATTCAAAATGGATCAAATACTTAGATATAGAACCTGAAACTTTGAAAATTTTAGAAGAGAACATGAAAGGATCAATTATACCATATTCACAGACAAAGACTTCCTGAATAGGAGTCCAATAACACAGGAAGTAACAACAAGAATCAACATATTGAGAGTGGACCGGGCTGTTTGGATTGAAAGTCTGCACAGACCAGCATCTCCGCACGACTGTTTGGGACTGGTAGGCCCGCCCTTCATCCACAGAGAACTGCCATGAGACCGGCATCTGGGCCAGGTCTGTCTGGGCCCGTAGCCCCGCCCTTCACCCCCGGGAAATCTCCCAGAGACCAGCATCACGGCCTGACTCTTTGGGACCGGGAACCTCCTGGACCCACAGAGAGGTCTGGGCTGTTTGGATTGGGAATATTGTGGAGACTGGCATTTTGGCCAGGTCTGTTTGGGACCGGGAACTTTGCAGAAACCAGCATTTTGGCCTGACTCTTTGGGACCTGTAGGCCCACCCTTCACTCGCAGGGAACTTCCTGGAGACCTGCCTGGGACAAGCACAGTGGCCTGGCCTGCCTGAGATTCCACAGGCTCTGGGTTCACCACACCCAGCATTCCCCTTACAACTTAGGGAGCCAGGAGCCCACAGAGGGGAATTAGACCCTGTGAAGAAGCCAAGAGCCTGTCGGGGAGCCACTGCCCCTCCAGGAACTGAGGGTATAAGAGGTAATTCATCACACATGCAGAGAAAGCTTTGGAACACTGCTCAAAGCAATGAAATATAGAAAAATGACAAAAGGAAAGACCAAAAGGCAGGCTCAAAGCCTTAACCCTCCCCAAGAAAGCTTAGAAGCTGTGTACATAGAAGAAAAAAGAAGCCATACACCTGAAATGTCTGAAATGATATCAAATGAAATAAATATGCAAGTAGGGAAAGCTTTGGAGAAATTCAAATCAGAAATATTTGTCCAGGTAAAAGAAGAATTGATAAAAATAGTGAAAGAAATAGTGAATGCATCTAGTGAAAACACAGCTAAAAAATTAGAGGAACAAAGCAAACAGATAGAATCCCTCAAAGAACAATATAAGAAACAAACAGAATGCATAAAGCAGATTCAAAGAGATATATAGGAAATCAAAAATTATATTGAAAGCTGTAAAAACTGTCTCAATGAAAGTGAAGATAGAATTTCAGACCTCGAAGATAAGATTGCAGAAGGTGAGCAGGAAAGACAAGATCTTTTAAAAATAACAAAGAATCAGGAAATAACAATTCAACACCTGCAAGATGATGCAAAGAAAAATAACATAAGATTAATAGGGATAAATGAAAAAGAAGGGGACAGCCCAAATGATATCAAGAGGATATTTACAGAAGTAATAGCTGAAAACTTCCCAAACATGAGAAGAGAAACAG
>PVJX010043511.1:0-13633 GCA_004027295.1 Dolichotis patagonum
GGCTAAGTGTTTGAGAGCAGCAAAACAAGACCTTATCTTATAAAAACCAAAACTTTTTAAGAAATATAATTTTCAATGTTAAACAACACGGTGGGTTTTGTTTTGTTTTTCATAACAATGTGGATTTAACCTACAGCCTTTCCACAGTGCTATATCTCTGGTTAGTTCATTTTTTTACATAGCTTCTCATTTATTCACTACGCTTCCAAGTCTCAGATGAATCTTTTAGTTCGTCTGTATACTATGCCAGAATGCTGGTATTAGAAGTGTACACCTGCATTCCTGGCTTCTTCCACACATTTTTAAATTATACCTGCCCATTACCATTAACATTATAAAGGACATCAATGCTGTGGCAAGCCCAGCTGCATGTCTCTTGGGATGTCTAATTGTATCCTCATTGTTTTCTAATAGAAAGGATATGAAGATGAGATCAACTAAAATAGTGCTGTTCTTCCAAGGGATAAATGACTGTTATTGATTTATGCTAAATCAGCTTAAATCCAGAATTGGGTTTCATCTAAGCCAATGTGCCCTACCTGAATTATTAGATTTAATACAAAAGAAACAAATCTACAAGGATTTAATATAAAAGAAACAAATCTACAAGGATTTACAAGATTGAGTTACATTGGCTACCCTGAGTCCCTCGTGGTGTAGTGAAAAAGGCTGTCTGCACCCTGGAGACAAAAAGGACCCACTTGAAAACTTGAAGCCTTGTTGAGTTAGGTGTCCTTTCCTTGCAGGAGGCTGCAGATTCTCTGCTAGAAGCCAGGATATGAATTCCAATGTTCAAGCAAGGAAGAGCTGCCTGCAGGAAACAGAAATGACTTTTTCTTGGTTTCGCTTTTATACCACTCAGGTCAGGATCCACCCTAGGGTGTGTCTTCACACCCTATTCTAATCCAACTGACCTGTGTGTGTCTTACAAAAATTGTGAGATTCAGTTAATTCTCACCCCCTTTATTTTCACTACATTTTCAAAAAAGGTTTGTTTTGCTACTCCAGAATTTCTTTTTTCTTATTCATTTATTTATGAAGTTAGAACTTTTGAGACAGTGTCTTGCTATTATGTTCAAACTAGCCTTTAAGCTTCAGTGATTCTCTTGCCTCAGGCTTCTGTGTGCAGTGATTTCAGACATGTTTGGGTTCTCTACTTCTGAATTTTTTTTGTTCCATGGATGGAACTCAGGACCTCACTTTTCCAGTGCAACCACTTGCACCACTGAGCGAAACCCCCAGCTAGTTCTGAATATCTAAGGAGACAGTGCTGGTTTGTGATATTTGAATAGGATGGAATCTATATTAATAATACTAGGCAAGAAGGAGTGATGAAAATACAGAATGAATTATGATCAACTGGACACCTGAACAACTTTCATATCATCAACAAAACTGACAAATAAATTCTCCAAGGACAATGTGAAAATAACAGGCAAACATGGAGCGACATTTGTTCACTCCAACTCCCAAGTAATTGTGTATAGAATGGAGCAGTCTGATGCCTGTGAACCCTCAATTTTCCAAGCCAAAATGTGCTTGCAGGGTAAAGGCCTCATTAAGGAGAGACTTCTAGAGAAGTAGAATCCTAATTGAGCAGGTGAGGAACAGAAAGAGCCCAGGAATCAGAAATTATAATAATAAAGAAGGAGGGAATTCTATGAAAACAACAGAAGAGGCAAACCTAGAATCTTGAGGTGACACTAACTCTCTTTGGTCTACTTGCACATTAATACAGTGATACGCATCTCAGGGACTGGATGGAGGGAAGAGCAGTGGTAGTATTCTTTCTTAAAGATGGATAAAGCCTTGAGTTCCATTTATACACAGACACGCAGGCACACATAGACACAACGATACCCCCCAAACACAGATACACACACACACACACACACACACACACACACGCACTTTACCTGGCATAAACAATAGAAAGGGTGTATATCATGTGCTTCAGACTTATGATGATAAAAGCAGCAGAATGGGACAGAATAATGTCACTACATAATGAAGACACAAGGAAAAGCTATACCATGGGAAGCAAAGAGCAGAACTGAAGAAGGGGAAATTTCCCAATTTTGGGTCTGGTCGCAATGTGGAGCACTCATGTGATTATCTGAAAGCAGATGGAAGAGCACCTTTGGAGGAATGCAAGTAAAATCTCTCCCTGAATTTGATTTACTCTTTTCTTACTTTAAGAAAAATAAAAGAGAACAGAAAAACAAAATGGAAAAGAGACAGACAAACAACAACAACAGCAACAACAACAACAAGAACTCCAAAACAATATCTTTAGAGGTGTACAAACCAGGTTATAAGAAAAAAAGAGTTTCATAATATTGCGCATTATTACTTTCAAAACAATTGCTCAGATTTCCAGTTATAGACATGTAAAATTTTTCTAATCCTATGAGCATTATTCTTTTCCAATAAATAATGGTAGTGATAGTGACTGTATATATATATATATATATATATATATATATATATATATATATGACTAAATATATATATGACTAAATGTATATATATGACTATATATATATATATGACTAAATATATATATATATGTATATATAGATATATACACATATTTCTGTGTGTTTCCTTTTCCCTTCCTATATTCCTCCTTTCCCCATCCCAGTTCTTTTTCCTCTTCAAACAGTTACTTACCCTTACACAATACTTATTGTAGATTTTGCATTGTATTTACTCTTTCAGTTTCTTCCATTGAGGAGGCCATATGATATTTACACATGTGAGTCTGATTTCTTTCTCCTATGAGTATCATCTCTCATCACACCCATCTACTTATAAAAGCCTCAATGCACTATTTCTTTATAGCTCAGTAGTAATCCATTATATAAAAATATCACACCTTTTTTATTTATTCCTCAAGTGACAGGCACGTGGGTTGTTTCAAATATTTGGCTATTACAAATTAGGCTGCTATAAACATATATATCACTGTGGTATGATGTTTTCAATTCTTCTGGAGAAATGACCAGAAGCTGAAAAGCTAGGCCAAATATTTAATCTAGGATTTTGAGTAATATCCTCACTTATTTCCACATTAATTGAACCTACAGTGCAGAAGAATTCCTATTTCCCCACACCCCCTTCAATCATGTTTGTTTGCTTATTTTGTTTTGTTTTATTTTTTGGTACCAGGCATTGAACTCACAACTTCACACTTGATAGGCAGGTGCTTAGGCCACTGAGCTAAATCTCTAGCTTTCTAGAATGTATTATTGGTGGATTTCTTGATTGATCTTGGACATTCGTTACAGAGTGAGATGGAATCTCAGTGTTGTTTTAGTTTGCATTTCTTGAATGATGAACCATGCTTAACATTTTTAAATTTTTTTCTTATTTTTATGTTTTTATCTGAGAAACGTATATGCATCTCAGCTGCCCATTTTTGCATTGGGTCTTTGAAGTTTGAGCGCCTAATGTTTTTTGATTCTTTACATGCCTTAGATAGAAGTCCTTTGTCTAAGAGACAGTGGGGCAAGAAATATTTCCCTATTTGTGGGTTTTCTTTTCACAATGTTGGAGTTTTCTTTTTTTTTTTTTTACATTGAAGAGCTTTTTAAAAAGAGGAGATTCCAATTGTTGATTCTGGGAAATATTTCCCATGCAGATTGATTTTGGATCATGAACTCTCTGCCTAAACCTATGTTATCAAGATTTTTACCTACTTTGTCTTCCATCCAATTTAGTGTTTCTGTTTTAACATTTAGATATTTGATCTTTTTAATTTAGTTTAGTGCATAGTGATAGACACGCGTCTTATTCTGGTTTTCCGTCTTGTATCCAAATATGTTACTGAATTTGGTTACTTGTTTTTGGCATATAGACAGCTAGTTTTTCCAATACTATATATTAAAGAAGCTATCTTTCTTCTGGTGAACTGGTTTTGCCATTTTGTTGAAGAGGAGGTGGCTGAATGTATTTGTAGTTGTGGCTGAATTCTAAAATCTATTCCATTGATCCTCATGTCTGTTTTTGTTTCAGTCCCTGCCTGATTTTATCACACTAGCTTTACAATATATCTTCAAATCAGGGATACTGATGCTTCCTGCTTTACCTTGTTGCCTACAATTGCCATTTCTTTCTGGGTCTTTTCTAGTTCTAAATGAATTTTAGGAATATTTTCTGTAGTTCTGTGAGCTATGCTAAAGTTAATTTGCTTCCAATTACATTAAATCTGTATAGAGATTTGGGACGAATGGCCAGTTTCACAATGTTTGCTCTTCCTATCAATGAACAGAGAATATCTTCCCATTTTATGAAATATTCTTTGATTTCGTTTTTCAGAGTACTGTAATTTTCACTGAATAGATCTTTTATTGTCTTTGTTACACTAATTCCTAAATACTTAGGGTTTTAGTATGGTATAGTGAAGAGTATGTTTTCCATTTTTCCTCTTTTGATGAATATGTTGTTTGTATGCAGGAATGCTATTGATTTTTGTGTGTTGACATTGTATCCAACTATGTTACTGAATTTGGTTATTACATCTATAAGTTTTTCAATGGAGTTTTTGCCATCCTATATGCAAAGAATCCTAAAATCTGCCAATATTATTAATTTAACTTATTGTTTTCCTGTCCTTATTCCTTGTATATCTCTGTTTTCTAATTGCTCTGGCGAATATATCCACTGTACTGAATAGGAGAGGTGATAGTCGATATCTTTATCTTGTTTCTGATTATAGAGTGAAAGATTTCAGTTTTTGTCTATTTAGAAAGTTGTTAGCTGTTGGGTTATCATACATGGCTTTTACCAGATTGAGATGAAGACTAGCTATTCCAGTTTTCTGTAGGATTTTTCAGTCATGTATGAGAGTAGGATTTGTCAAAAGCTTTTTCCACATCTATTGAGAAAATCATGTGGTTCTTTTCTTTGACTCTGTTGATATGGCATATTATGTTGATTGATTTGCATATGTTGAACTACCCCTGCATTCCTAGGATGAATCTTACTTGAACATGGTTTACAACCTTCTTGATGATTTGTTGCATTCTATTTGCTTGTAGTTTACTGAGAATTTTTGAATCAATGTTCATTATGGAGGTTGGCCTGTAATTCTGTTTTTCAGTTGGGACTTTGTCTTGTTTTGATATTTGCATAATACTTGCTTCCAGTAATGAGTTAGAGAGGTTGCATCCATTTCATCTTCCTTGAAGAATTTTAGGAATATTGATGTGAAGTCTTCCCTAAATTTTTTTGTAGAACTCAGTAGTGAATTCTTCAAGACATGGAATTTTCTTTGTTGGTAAGGTTTTAAGTACAATTTTCAATTTCATTAACTGAAATTGGGATACCTAGCAGTTTTCCATCTTCTGGATTCAGCTTTGGCATTTCATATGTCTCTAGAAATCTGTCCATTTCTTCTGTTTTTTTAAACCTATAAGAGTAAAAGTTTTCAAAGTAGATATTGATAATCTTCTGTATTTCCGAAGTGTCTGTAGTGATTTCATTCTTTTCATTCATTAGTGCATGATTTTGAGCTTTTCTTTCCTTTTTAGATAAGCTTGGCTAGAGGTTTATCCATTTTATTTATTTTTTAAGGATCCAACTCTGTGATTCATTAATTCTTGTTATTGTTTTCTTCGTTTGTTTTAATTAATTTCTGCAATCATTTTTATCATTTCCTCTCTTCTTTGGCCTTTGGCTTAACATGGTCTTATATTTGTAGAAGTTTGAGGTGCAGCATTATGTTATTTTTGTGTTTATTCCATTTTCCTGATGTGGCAGTTTACTGCTAAACATTTGTTTCTGAGGACTCCTTCATTGTGTCCCACAGTTTCTGATAAGTTGTATTTGAATTTTCATTTAATTGTAGACATTTTTAAATTTCTTTTTAACTTGTTCTGTAATCTATTGGTTGTTTAGCAGAGTGTTACTTTTATATTGTTTATAGGGTTTGTGTGTTTTTGACATTAATTTCCAATTTTCTCATGTTACAATTGGAAATAGACATGGTTCATTTTCTTTGCATTTAATTAAGCATATTCTGGGGGCTAGGATGTGATCTATTTTAGAGAATGTCCCATTTGCAGCTAAGAAGAATGTGTATTCTCATGTTGTTCAGTGGAACACTTGGTACATAGATGATGGGTCTGTCTATTTACAAGTTGGATTAAGTTCTGCCATTTCTTTGCTGACTTTAGTTTGGTTTAACTGTCTCTTTCTGACAAGGGAGTGTTGAGGATCCCCATTTGAACTGTATTATTGCTTATTGGATCTTTCATGTCTATTAAGATTTCTCTTCCATAGCTGAGCACTTCCATACTTGGTGCATACATACTTCTGATTACAATCTCTTCCTCTTCTGGTTTTCTCCTAACAAGTACATTGTGACCGTATTTATCTCTTTGGGTCATTCTTGGTTTAAAGTTCATGTTGTCTGCAAATAAAATAGCTACCTCCCCTTTTTTCTGGGTTGCAGTTGCATGGAGTATTGATTTCCATGCTTTGATTTTCAGTCTACGAACCTCCTTTTGAGTTAAATGTGCTTCTAGTACACAGAATACTGTGGGACTTTGTACCATAATCCTCTTTCCCATTCTTTTTCTTTTTATTGGTGAGTGGAGCTCTTTGATATTGATGGATATAATTGATATGTACTAACTTATGCCTACCCTGTTATCTTCCTGTTGTTAGATTTCTACATTTTCTATTTCTTTAACTAGCTTAGTGGTTTTCTTCTGCTGTTGTTCTTGGAATTATGGTTATCCTTCTCTCTTTCTAGAGAATAGTTTAGTATTCTTTGTAGTGTTGGTTTGCTTATCATGAATTTCTTCAGTTGTTTTTGTTCATGAAAGTATCTTAATTTTGGTAGACTATTCTGTAAAAGATATTTTAAGGCAGTCTAATATTAAGGCAGTGGCGTGGGTACAGTTGGAGGTTACTAGCCAGGTTTTTGCAGTGAATCAAGAGCAAAGAGTCCAACCAGATGATTTAAAGCACTGTGAGTTTGAACAAAAAGTACCCTCCAGTAAAATACCAGAGTATAAAGACAGAACTGAGATCTTGATTGCTGAGAAAGAAAAAAAGAATACTTAATGTGGCCTGTGCACAACAGAGGAAGGGGAGTGTCTCTACTGTATGCAACCTCAAATTGGAAGAAGTGTGTTGTAGTCAGGGGTTTTGAGGAGAACAATTAATATCAGGACATGGATTTTGTAATATTATTTTATGATGGTCACCCAGTGTTAACCCAAGAACCTGCAGGAAATCTATCCACAACACTAAAGGTATAGAATATTTAGCCAAGGGCCTGAATCTCACAGCAATGTCCTTTATGAGTCCAGGTGCAGACCCACAGCTTATGACACTGCCTCCAACAAATCCACCTGGAGGTTTAGAGACTATAAGAAGGACTCACGCCAGTCTCATTTATGGATCTGCCCTGGGAGGTCCCCAAGGTCAGTGGTGGTAAGAAAGTCTATGCCAGTGAGGTAAAGGAGCTGTGCTAGTAGGTTGAGGGTTCTATGCTGGAGCTGAGAAGTCATACTCATAATAAAGATCAGTGTTGTCCTGAAAAGGACCACAGGCGTCCTCAATGATATAGAGATCCTCAGCTCCTCTGATGATAAGCACAAAGGGGTGCATGCCAGGAAGTGAAAATGACCAGTGTATGCTGGAGATTGAGTGGCATATATCTTCCCATCTGGAGCCAGGATGCGATGCTCAATGTAAGGACCAGGGCTTCTCCAGGAGAACCAACAGATCACAGAGCAACAATTAGGAAAACCTACAATGCCTCAATGCCTCAAAGCCTCAAAGCCTCCTTTCTGCTTCTCCATATCTTTATGCTGGCAAATTTGCTCAGGTGGAACATCTACACTCAGCACCATGGTGATTTAATTGTGCTGGCATTAAGTTGACTATCAGTTTCCAATGCATAACAAAGTGAAAGATTTGTTTTGAGGGAAAACTGCAAAGCACCATATTCCAGCATGGTACTGATCATGCAAGATTCTATAATGGGGCCACATACACTAGTTTCCAGAATGGTGGCTGCACAGAGAATTTGTTTCTCACAATCAGTTACAGAGTGCACATGGATCCAGACACTCAAACCCTAGAACCAAGAGAAAAGGAATTGTAGCTCAACTTCCAACTGGCAGCAAACCTCAGCATCATCCATTTCATGCTTGTATTCTATGCACAGAGAATTCAAGAGTTCTGAGGTTAAAAAGGAATTCTCCCTGATTTCATAAGGGCTGGGAGACCAGGCCCTTAAGACAACAATGTGTGAAGCAATGAGGGTGGAGTAAAAAGAGAAATGGAGAACCCAGAAATTTGGAAAAGCCAGATGAGTGGATTTTGTAAGGAATCCTGAAAGGAATGAACAATGCCAGTCTATGAGTAATGCCATAAGAGCTACCAAGACCAGAAGTGCTGTAGGTGCAGAGCTATGCAAACATTATGGTGCTTGAAGCTTATCAACAACAACATGGCATATATTATGTGGAATTTCAGGAATTGATGTTTGTGCTTCTTGATTCTGGACTTGTCTTGGGACCCTTCACTTGTATCACCCTGTTGTTTTTACACTTTGTATTGTCGTGGTTTATCTTGAGCTGTTGAATGTTAGAAGTGTTTAACTTTATTTTTATTTGTACAAGGGACTATAGCTAACAGTTGCGTGAGATCTCAGAGGAGACTTTGGACTTCAACTTTTCAGCATTGCTGAAAGTTTTAAGACTTTGGCAATACTTGGAAAGGCACTATATATCTTTTCAAAAAGAATGAGTATGAGGCTTTGTGGAATCAGGGGTGGGATGTTATGGTTTAAGTCTGACTGTGCCTACAAAGTCTCATACAGACTTGAGGTGGATATATAGAGTTTGTGAATGACTCATAGTCCAATACTGGGATTATGGGTTTGAGTGCTATGCCAAAGAGTGTGTGGCCTACATACAAATTGCTGGACAGGAACAGTCTTCTCTCCATGCTTCTCTCCTTTTGATCTAGTTGTTTGTTCTTTCTGCTGACATGACCTGCTGTTGCCCTCGGCTGTGTGCCACTCTACCTTGTAGACAGTTCATTTTATACTGATATCCCCACCAAATGATAAATAAACCTTCCCCTCCTTAAGTTTGACTGTCTGGTATTTTGTGTCTGCAAGATGAGAAAAATGACCAAGGAATAATGTTACAAGCAATGTGGACTATTGTAGGTAACATCTCGAAACTCCATCTCTCTCATCAATCAGAGTCCTCTCAGGCTTTTTGCAAGCACCTCTAGAAGTGCTGGTCTGACTCAATAAGTGCTCATCTCTGATTGCCATAGCCAGCATTACTTCTCCTCCTGAAGAATTCAGCATTTCAGCTTGAAGAATACCCCTTCCAGTTATGGTTTATTTAAAGTGACTGCACATTCACATTTTTGAATTTGGCTTGTGAATATGCATTGGTGGTAAAAAGATGGTGGAGTCAAGAAAGGGAATAGTGTGGTCCAAGTGGCACAGGCAGAGATGGCTGATGGAAGACACAGGGCATGAACAGTAAAATAAATAAGTATAAATTATACCTGAGGATGACTAATGCTGTGGGTATAATAACTACATGAAAGTAAGGAGCAAGGCAGAAATCAATTGTGATGTGTGGTGTTGGGAGAGTTGTTAATGTGGTTTGCTATTTGGGCAAGGTTTAGGAAGAGTGGAAAAGAGCTAAATGTACCACAGAGTGATGGGCCAGTGCAGCAAACCTTCAGTATAAGTCTGCCTTCCTTTTCACAGGCATAGGAAAGAGGCTAGTAGGCATGGAATAAGAAAATCAAGGGAATTGCAGTAGTGAGATTCCAAGTGTAATGGAGCAGCAGACAATAAAAGGTATGTATTTTACACTGAGATACATTGGAATCCACTAGGAAGTGTTGTGGGCAGAGAAAAGTTCTGATCTGACTTTGGCTTGTTAAAGGAGGTCACTGTGGCTGTTGGAAGACACAAAACTGGGAACCCCAAGTGGGAATTGTTGCTGATAGGGGTAAGAAATTGTCAAGCTCTACATCCTGCAACAGAATTCCCAGATCCCTGGACCAGAAATCTAGGATAACAGCAAGGTTTCTTTCAGTGGGTGCAACTGGAAAGGCAGAATCTCCAGTGACATGGTGAAACTGTAGGAAACATGAGGTCAGGCAAGGATTGAACACATTCCAACTGAGATGAATTTTAGATATCCTGGAAGAGTGATTACGTATTGACTGAGTAAAGAAGTAGTAGTCCAGGACAGAGGCCAAGTCGGTGGATCAATATACTGGCTTCACTGTTGAATTTTCTCACTGAGTTAGTCTGGCCTGGCAGGTCATGGAATAAATAACTCCTTGGTGGAAGAAATGCCAGTTAACTACCAGTCAGATTCATGGCTTTCATTTCGAAAGTGTGAAGACTTCACTCTTATGCTCACCGCCATCAGCTTTCACACAGCAGACTGGACTGACACTGTTCTATGTGGATATCTTCTTTCACCTCCCAGTGTGCTCATTCTCAAGGGATTCCCAGAGGTAAGTCACCAGGCTCCTCCCTAGGGTAAGTACTCATTTTTTTGCAGGGAATCCCTTACAGGGGCCTCAGGGAATCTTTACTCCTCACATTAACCCTAACGGATTATTTCTATAAATTTTTGTGCCTGGTCAGTTAGGCCATAGACTCCATCGCTGAAGGTCCCAACCAGGTCAACTAGGCTGTGGGCAGCACCACAGTGGGCAGCTGATGCCAAGAAGGTGGCTATCATGTACCTGGTGCCACACAGTCAGGAGAGTGGCTGGTCTGTCATAGGGCCTTGGGAGCCTCCCTGTCCTGTGTCCATGACATTCCTGCTCTGCCCTGAAGCCAGTCACATACAGCAGCTTTGCAGGTCTCTCACCTAGGTCCTTCACAGGAGGCCAGTCCAGGAGGTTGGTCTAGGAGTCTGCACTGGAGAGTACATCACAGGAAGGGATGAGATGAAGACTAACCAGGGGCCGTGTTCACATGGCTTGTAATCAGACCATTACCAGCCAGGACTTCCTCATTCTGCCCAACTTTGTCCAGGCCACAGAAGACATCTTACAGAATAAAATGTGTGTTTTATTTTTAAGTGTCATTTGACTTTTCATGGAAATCTGTGGCCTGCGTAGATAAACACTATCTGTGATGTGGATGCCCAAGATCCTGCCTTCTTTACACCCTTGGAAATATGTGCAATGTAGATATGAGAGGAACAGGTCACAGGGACATGTATTGTGTAAGTGTACTCTACTCAGAAATACAGCAATGAAAATTTTATGGCATACTTAATAATATAAGCCATTACACTTATACATGATTGGGGATCCTTACATATTTGAAACTAAAGTTTCTAGGAAGCATTTCAATCACATACTACTATGTGATCCGAGTCACATTAGCTAACCTCTGGTGGTCACAGTTTCCACTTTTGCCAAAATAAGAACAATTGTATAGCTTAGAGTATTTATGTAGACTGAAGAGTTTAGCATAAATAGTTAAACAATTGGGGGGCAAGTTTTCAGCAGGGTAAGATTCTGTTAGTGATAACCCTCACTTGTATTATCATCCACAAATCAATAGGATGTTGAAAGATTTTGTTCTCCATACTAATGCGATTTCCACAGTGTTAGTTCTATGAAATTTTTGAAACCATTGAAATACTAGATATTGATACAGGACTCCCTTGTGTCCCAAGATGGAATCGCCACACAGATCCTTTCCACAAAGTATGATTGCCAGGCAAAACACCCTGAACTTAGCATCACATAAGGGAGTTTCTATAGACAGAGACATGAGAATGCTTGTTGCTTGTTACAAAGGCTCTCTAGCTCTACTTTTGGAATCATGTACAGTATTTTCCTACAGTTATGTGCATGTTTTCTTTTTAATTTGTGCATTCCTCTGCTTAGAAGCACTTGATTAGAGGCAAGTATTTGTTCTTTTAGGCCAGGCTTATTAATTCTTATCTTTGGGTGTAGTTTGGATCTATACATTTTCATAAAATCAGTGTAAAATCTGATAAAATGTTCAAGTTTATTGGCCTCTGTATAGAGGCACCACTGCTGTGGAACTGTGTTGTGTCAGGGAGTCCCATATAGGAAAATGGTGAGATTTTCACATTTGATTCTCCTTGGCACATCCAAGACTCCAGGTACATGAACATTTGTGTCAGTACTAAATAGTTGGACTGTTCGATTTTGCTGTAATGCTATGTTTAATGTTTCACACACGAGCCGAGGTTTAACATTTCATTTGGAATTTGAAAAAGGGATTTCATTTTTCTACAGAAAGAGATCTTAATTTCCCATCATTAACGTGTTTTGACTTAACTGGTTGATTTCAGGGACACTCAGACACTGAACTGCATGTGTGCCCTTACTTATGTTTTTATTTTGACACAGTGTCTTCTTAATTTGCCCATCCTGGCTTCAAACATGTGAGCCTCCAGACTCAATCTCATACTGAGCTGCAATTCTGTATGCATTCCATTATGCCAAGTCTAAAATTAAGTTTTAATTAAGTAACATTTTGGAGCTGGACATAGTGGCTCTTGCCTGTGATCCCAGTATTTTATGAGGCAGTGATTGGAGCACCAGAGCAGAGGTTGGAGCTCTGCCTGTGAAACTGTGAGTCATAGTAAGGCTTACAAAACAAAAAATAGAAAAGAGCTGACAAAAAAATCTTGACTTTCAACAATGAGCAGTGTACTTTTTAATTTATAAAAAACAAAAGAAACACAAAAACTCACACATATCCCCCAAAATTGCAATTTGTGACAAAGGATCTACATTCTGAAACTGTTCATTTTGTCTTCAAGTTATAAGCAACATATCATCCCATGAGCTGCTAACTCTGTCTTATAGTCAGAAACAGAGGCTGAGCTCTTAGTTACAGTGGCCTAGATAGAGATTCACAGATCTATGTGAAAAGCAATGCAACACCTGGTTGTTCCATGAGACAGGTATTTACTATAATGTCACATAGAGTAGTAACAAGAAAAAGCAGAAAGAGGGTGAGCACAAAAACTAAGTCTTGGAAAGAAAACAATAGTGTCCTGGTAGTGTCATGTAGAACTGTTAGAATGTCTGAGGTGGTGGAAATGTACTTATATATTTTGTTAATTTACATTTAAATAGTCACATGTGTCTAGTGACCTGGGCTTATCTTAGAGGCCAGTACAAGTCTAAATTATATTTCATTTTTATTTAATCAAAACAAAGCAAAACAAAAATAATGCAGAATTACAAAATATAGTAGGACATGGACAATAGTTTATATATTGCATATCATTTCCTTAGAAGTTGTTGTTCAGGTTACAGGATTTACACATGAAGACATGATCAGCTGTACAGAAAGATGCTTTCTAACTCTTTTGTATTATGCATAATTACATTAACATTTATAGAAACTTTAAAAATATGTGGCAGAGAAACTAACACTCAGAGAAATAATTACCATTAATATTTTGATGAGTGTATTTCCATACTTTTGTTCCACACAGTCCTTAAGGTTTCTGTGATAGGTCCTGTAATATCCAATTTCCTCCATGTGTGGAAATCTCATTTGGGAGATTAGAGATGTTTTATCTTTGCCCTTGAACTGCTCAAACTAGCTCTGACCCTGCCT
>PVJX010043512.1:0-13635 GCA_004027295.1 Dolichotis patagonum
GTAATGTCATAGTGTGGAACTATGCTGTCCTAACATGTCACTATGATGTCACAATTGGGAATTGTGATGTCATAAACTTAAATTGTGCTGCTATAATTATAGAACAGGAGCTCATAATCAGGGAGTTGTTTTGCTATAATATGCAATTGTGATGTTCCCAGTGCGCATCATGTGGTAACAATATGGTATTATTGGGTGACAATACAGAATTGTGACATCATAGTGGGGCACTGTGATGTCACAATGGTCCTGGTGATATCACAGTGGGCAATTGTGATGTCACAGTGGGCAATCATGATGTCCCAAAGGAAATTTTAATGTCATAATGTGAATTGCGAGGTTAAAACAGAACACGTGTCACAATAGGGCATTATGATGACACAAATACATAACATGATGTTATAATGTGATACCATGATGTCATATCCGTCATTGTGAGGTCACAATTGTCAATTGTGATGTTGTAAGATAATTTAAATGTCATGATGAGAATTGTGATTTCTGAATTGTGAATTATGATGTCACTTTGGCAGTATAAGTGGTCACAATAGGGTGCTATCATGTCTCAAGAGGACATGGCGATGTCACAGCAGGAAAAGTAAGAGAAAGGAAGGAAAAAGAAAGAAATATAAAACTGGAATCTGGTTTTTTGTGTGTGTGAGTCTAGTATTAAAAGAAATAGATAAAACAATTACAATTTTTCCAGTATCTTGAGACTGGAAAAGATTTCTTAAATGCCTGAAAAAGCAAATCTTACATTCAAGTAAACTCATTTGTTAGCAGAAACAAATTGAAACATAAATCTTAGAACTCTGAATCCAGTACTTTTTGTGGGCCTGGACCTGCATGAAGGGTTATAGGGTGCCTTCGTAGATCTTCTAATCATAATTAAGGTAAGCATAGGTGGTGATGGGGCACTGTAAGAGCATTATGTGATCAAAATACAAATTATGAGCTAATGATGTGGCTTTATAAAGTCAGAAAGGGGGAAGTGTGAGATCCTAATGGGGGTTTCCTGATGGCACTGCAGAGAATTTTGATGTCATAATGGGATATTTGATGTCAAAATATGGATTTTGGAGGTCACAGTGGGGCATAGTGACAGCATAAAGAAGGACCTGATACCATAATGAGGACACTCAGATGATAACGAGGCCAATGTGAAATCATAATGGGGAATTGTGAAGTAACAGTGAAAAACATGCATCCTGGGGTACAGTGGTATCACAATAGGGAGCTGTGATGTCACAGTGGAGTGTTGTTCTGTCACAAGGATGCATCTACTATTATCACTGGAGAACTGTGTTTTCACAAGGGTTTATGGTCATGCTGCACTGGATGAATATGATATCATGATGGGGAATTCTGAAGTCATATGGAGAACTATGATGTCACAACGTGGTGCTGTGATTCCACAATAGGATGTGTGAAGTCACAATGAGGCATGATGATTCCACAATGGAATATTTTGATGCCGTATTTGGTACAGTGATGTAACAATGTGCAACTGTGTTGTCACAGTGGGGAATTGTGGTATCATAAAGGTTGATTGTGGTGCTCTAATGAGGGAACTCTTAGGTCATAATAGGGTAATTGTGATGTCATACCAGAAATGATGATGTCACAATGGGCCAAGCTAGTGTGACCAGAGGGCACCTTGAGGTCAAAGTGAATCATTACCCTGTGAAAAAGGGGAATTGTGATTTAATAATGGGGACTGTGATGTCACAATGGGCACTTGTGTCACTTTGCGCAGTTATGATATCACAAAAGAAAATTGTCACATCCATAGAGAATTCTCTGGTCATAATGGGGAATTGACAAGTCAAGATGAGGGTATCATCAAGTCAACATAGGGAAGTGTACTGTCACAACGGGGTACTGTAATGCCATAATGTGGAACTATGATGTCATAATATGTCCTGTGATGTCACAGTTGGGAATTGTGATGTCATAAAGTTTAACTGTGCTGTTATAATCAGGCAACATGTGCTCATAATTTAGGAGTAGTTTTGCTAAAATAGGGAATTGTGATGTTCCAATTGGGCATCATGAGGTAACAATATGGCATTATTGGGTGACAATACAACATTGTGACATCATACTGGGTCACTCTGTTGTTACAATTTTACTGGTGATATCACAGTGGGCAATTGTGATATCACAGTGGGCAATCATGATATCTCAAAGGAAAATTGTAATGTCATACTGGGAGTTGCGAGGTCACAATAGAACCCATTTCATAATAGTGCATTATGATGTCTCAAAGGCATAGCATGATGCCAAAATGTGATACCATGATGTTACATCCATCATTGTTGTGTCACGACTGGCAATTGTGATATTGTAAGATAATTTAAATGTCATGATGAGAATTGTGAGATCTTAATTGTGAATTGTGATATCACATTGGCAGTATACGAGGTCACAATAGGGAGTTAAGATGTCACAGTAGGACATAGTGATGTCACAACAGGAGTAGTAAAAGAATGGAAAGAAGGAAAAGGAAAAAATATCAAACTTACATCTGGTTTTGTGTGTGTAACCTAATATTAAAAGAAATAGATAAAAAAATTACAATTCTTCCAATATATTGAGACAGGAAAAGAGTTCTCAAATGCCTGAAAAAGCAAATGATGCATTCAACTGAAGGCATTTTTTAGCAGAAGCAATTTGAAACATAAATATTAGAACTCTAAATCCAGTACTTTTTTGGGGCTTGGAGCTGTATGAAGTGTAGAAGCCTGCCTTGGAAGACCTTCTCATCATAATTAAGGTAAACGTAGGTTGTGATGGTTCCTTAATGGAGCATTATGTGATCAAAATGGAAATTATGAACTAGTGATGTCGCTTTATAAAGTCAGAATGGGGGAAGAGTGAGATCCTAATGGGGGTATCCTGATGGCACAGGAGAGAACTGTGATGTCTTGGTGGGATATTTTACATCAAAATAGGGAATTTGGAGATCACAGTGGGGGATAGTGACAGCATAAAGTAATGGCCTGGTACCATAATGAGGGCACTGATATGGTAACGAGGGCAATGTGAGATCACCATGGGAAATTGTGAATTAACAGTGAAAACTGTCTCATCATGGGGTACAGTGGTGTCACAATAGGGTGCTGTGATGGCACAGTGGAGTGTTGTTCTGTCACAATCATGCATCTACTCTTTTCACTGGAGAACTGTGATATCACTAGGGTTTATTGTGATGTTGTAAGGAATGATTATAACATCATGATGGGGAATTCTTAAGTCATATGGAGAACTATGATGTTGCAATGGGGTGGTGTGATACCACAATAGGATGTGTGAAGTCACAATAAGGTATGATGATGTCACAATGGGATATTTTGAGGCCATATTTGGTACAGTGATGTCATAATATGCATCTATGTCGTCACAGTGGGGAATTATCGTAGCATAAAGGTTGATTGTGCTGCTCTAATGCAGGCAATGTGAGGTTATAGTAGGGTAATTGTGGTGTCACACTGGAAATGATGCTGTCACAATGGGCCAACTTAGTTTCACCACAGTGCAACTGGAGGTGACAGTGAATCATTATACTGTGAATAAAAAGGAATTGTGATGCTATAATGGGGACTTTGATGTCATCATGTACACCTGTGTGACACTTGGCAGTTATGAGATCACAAGAGAAAACTGTAACATCCATGCAGAATAGTCTGTTCCTAATGGGGAATTGACAATTCCTGATGTGGGTATCATGATGTAAAAATAGGGCAGGGTGGTGTTGCAATGGGGTATTGTAATGCCATAATGTGGAACCATGCTGTCATAACATGTCTCTGTGATGTCACAATTGGGAATTGTGATGTCATAAATGTTAATTGTGCTGTTATAATTATAGAACAGGAGCTCATAATCAGGGAGTTGTTTCCCTATAATATGCAGTTGTGATGTTCCCACTGGGCATCATGAGGTAACAATATGGCAATCTTGGGTGACCATACAGAATTGTGATATCATAGCGTGGCACTGTGATGTCACAATGGTCCTGCTGATATCACAGTGGCAATTGTGATGTCACTGTGGGCAATCATGATGTGACAAAGGAAATTTTAATGTCATAATATGAATTGCGAAGTTAAAACAGAACACATGTCACAATAGGTCATTATGATGACACAAATGCATAGCATGATGTTATAATGTGATGCCATGATGTCATATCCATCATTGTGATGTCACAATTGTCAATTGTGATGTTGTAAGATAACTTAAATGTCATGATGAGAATTGTGAGATCTGAATTGTGAATTGTGATGTCACATTGGCAGTATATGAGGTCACAATAGGGCGTTATCCTGTCACAGTAGGGTTGTAGGGTGCCTTTGCAGATCTTCTAATCTTAATTACGGTAAAAATAGGTTGTGATGGGGCACTATTGGAGCATTATGTGATCAAAATGGAAATTATGAGCTAATGATGTGGCTTTATAAAGTCAGAATGGGGGAAGAGTGAGATCCTAATGGGGGTTTCCTAATGGCACTGCAGAGAATTTTGATGTCATAATGGGATATTTGATGTCCCAATAGGGACTTTAGAGGTCACATTGGGGCATAGTGACAGCATAAAGGAATGCCATGAACCATAATGAGGACACTGATATGATAACGAGGCCAATGTGAGATCATAATGGGGAATTGTGATGTAACTGTGAAAAACATGCATCCTGGGGTACAGTGGTATCACAATAGGGAGCTGTGATGTCACAGTGCAGGGTTGTTCTTTCAAAAGGATGCATCTACAGTTATCACTGGAGAACTGTCATTTGATAAAGGTTTACGGTCATCCTGTAATGGATGATTATGGTATCATGATGGGGAATTCTGAAGTGATATGGAGAACAATGATGTCACAATGGGGTGCCGTGATTCCACAACAGGATGTGTGGGATGTGTGAAGTCACAATGAGGCATGAGTATTCCACAATGGAATATTTTGATGCCATATTTGGTACAGTGATGTAATAATGTGCAACTATGTTGTCACAGTGGGGAATTGTGGTATCATAATGGTAGATTGTGCTGCTCTAATGAGGGCACTGTGAGGTCATAATAGGGTAATTTTGATGTCACACCGGAAATGATGATGTCACATTGGGCCAAGCTAGTGTCATCACAGGGCAACTTGACGTGAAAGCGAATCATTACCCTGTGAAAAATGGGAATTGTGATGGAATAATGGGGGCTGTGATGTCACAATGGGCACTTTTGTCACTTTGGGCCGTTATGATGTCCCAAAGAAAACTGTAACATCCACACAGAATTCTCTGGTCATAATGGGGAATTGACAAGTCATGATGAGGGTATTATCAAGTCAACATAGGGCAGTGTGCTTTCACAACGGGATACTGTAATGCCATAATGTGGAACTATGATGTCATAACATGTCACTGTGATGTCACATTTGGGAATTGTGATGTCATAAAGGTTAATTGTGCTGTTATAATTAGGCGACATGTGCTCATAATTTAGGAGTAGTTTTGCAAAAATTGGCAATTGTGATGATCCAACTGGGCATCATGAGGTAACAATATGGCATTATTGGGTGACAATACAACATTGTGATATCATACTGGGTCACTGTGTTGTTACAATTGTACTGCTGATATCACAGTGGGCAATTGTGATATCACACCAGGCAATCATGATATCTCAAAGGAAAATTGTAATGTCATACTGGGTGTTGCAAATTCACAATAGAACACATGTCATAATATTGAATTATGAGGTCACAAAGGCATAGCATGACGCCAAAATGTGATACCATGATGTCATATCCAACATTGTGGTGTCACAATTGGCAATTCTGATATTGTAAGATAATTTAAATGTCATGATGAGAAATGTGAGATCTTAATTGTAAATTGTGATGTCAAATTGGCAGTATGCGAGGTCAAAATTGGGCATTATTGTGTCACAGTAGGACATGGTGATGTCACAGCAGGTATACGAAAAGAAAGGAAAGGAAGGAAAGGGAAAGATATCAAACTGGTATCTGCTTTTCTGTGTGTGTGAACCTAGTTTTAAAAGAAATATATAAAGAAATTCCAATTCTCACATGATCTTGAGACTGGAAAAGGGTTCTTAAATGCCTGCAACAGCAAATGTTAAATTAATTTGAAGGCATTTGTTAGCCGACACATGTTGAAGCATAAATCTTAGGACTCTGAATCCAGTCCTTTTTTTTGCCGGCAGCTGTATGAAGTGTCGTAGGGTGCCCTCGAATATCTATTCATAATTAAGGTAAACATCGTTTGTGATGGGGCCTTAATGGAGCATTATGTGATCAAAATGGAACTTATGAGCTAATGATGTGACTTTATAAATTCAGAATGTGGGAAGTGTGAGATCCTAATGGGGGTATCCCGATGGCAAAGCAGAAAATTGTGATGTCATAATTGGATATTTGATATAACAATAGGGAATTTGAAGGTCACAGTGGCACATCATGATAGCATAAAGGAAAGGCACGGTACCATAATGGGGACACTGAGATGATAACCAGGGCAATGTGAGATCATAATGGGGAATTGTGAAGCAACAGTAAAAAGTATGTCATCATGGGGTGCAGTTGTGTCACAATAGGGTGCTGTGATGTCACAGGGAGAGTTGTTCTGTCACAATGGTGCATCCAGTGTTATCACTGGAGAACTGTGATGTCACAAGTGTTTATTTTGATGCTGTAATGGATGATTATGATATCATGATGGGGAATTCTGCAGTCATATGGAGAACTATGATGTCACAGTGGGATGTTGTGATACCAAAATAGGATGTGTGAATTCTAAATAAGGCATGATGATGTCACAATGGAATATTTTGATGCCATATTTGGTACAGTGATGTCATACTGTGCAACTATGTTGTCACAGAGTGAAATTGTAGTATCATAAATGTTGATTGTGCTGCACGAATGAGGGCAATGTGAGGACTTAATAGGGTAATTGTGGTGTCACAGTGGAAATGATGATGTCACAATGGGCCAAGCTAATGTCACCACAAGGCACCTTGATGAGACATTGAAGCATTACCTTGTGAACAAAAGGAATTTTGACGCTATAATGGGGACTGTGATGTCATCATGAGCACTTGTGTCAGACTGGGAGGTTACGATGTCACAAAAGAAAACTGTAACATCAATGAGGAATTGTCTGGTCATAATGGGGTATTGACAAGTCATGAAGAGGACATCATGATGTCAAAATAGGGCGGGGTGGTTCCTCAATGGGGCATTGCAATGCTACAATGTGGAACTATGATGTTATAAGAGGTCACTGTGATGTTGCAATTGGGAATTGTGATGCCATAAAGGCTAATTGTGCTGCTATAATTAGGCAACATTAGCTCATCATTGGGGAGTTGTTTTGCTATCTTGGCGAATGGTGATGTTCCAACTGGGCATCATGAGTTCACAAAATGACACTGTAGGGTGACAATAAAACATTGTGATATCTTAGTGGGGCACTGTGGTGTCACAATGGTCCTGGTGATATCACAGTGGGAAATTGTGATGTCACCAAGGGAAATTGTAATGTCAAAAGGAGAGTTACGAATTCACAATAGAACACATGTCACAATAGGGAATTGTATTGTCACAAAGGCCTAGCATGATGCTATAATATGATACCATGATGTCATATCCATCATTATGGTGTCACAATTGGCAATTGTGATGTTGTAAGATAATTTAAATGTCGTGATGAGAATTGTCAGATCTTTATTGTGCATTGTGATGTCACATTGGCAGTATACGAGGTCACAATAGGGCGTTATGATGTCACATTTGGACATGGTGTTCTCACAGCAGGAATAGGAAAAGAAAGGAAAGGAAGGAAAAGGAAAGAAATATCAAACTGGCATCTGGTTTTGTGTGTGTGTGAACCAAGTATTAAGAGACATAGATAAAATATTACAATTCTTCCAATATCTTGAGACTGGTAAAGAGTTCTTAAATGCCTGAAAAAGCCAATGTTACATTCAAGTGAAGGCATTTATTAGCAGAAACAAGCTGAAACACAAATCTTAGAACTCTCAATCCAGCACTCTTTCTGGCCCAGCAGCTGCATAAAGTGTAGCAGTGTCCCTTCAAAAAGCTTCTAATCATAATTGAGGTAAACATACGTTGTGATTGGGCCCTAATGGAGCACTATCTGATCAAAATGGACATTATGAGCTAATGATGTGGCTTTATAAAGTCAGAATGGGGGAAGAGTGAGATCCTAATGGGGGTATTCTGATGGCACAGCAGAGAATTGTTATGTCATAATAGGATTTTTGATATCACAATAGGGAATTTGGAGGTCACAGTGGGGCATAGTGACTGCATAAAGCAATGGCATGATAGCATGATGAGCACACTGAGATGATAACGAGGGCAATGTGAGAATATAATGGGGAATTGGAAGTAAACGTGAAAAGTATGTCTGCATGTGTTACAGTGGTATCACAAAAGGACACTGTGATGTCACAGTGGAGTATTGCTGTGCCACAATGATGCATCTACTGTTATCACTGAAGAAATATAATGTCACATGGGTCAATTGTGATGCTGTAATGGATGATTATGATATAATGATGGGGAATTCTGAAGTCATATGGATCACTATGATATCACAAGGCGGTGTTGTGATACCACAATAGGATGTGTGAAGTCACCATAAGGCATGATTATGTCACAGTGGGATATTTCGATGCCATATTTCGAGCAGTGATGTCATAATGTGCCACTATGCTGTCACAGTGGGGTATTGTAGTAACATAAATGTTGATTGTGCTGCTCTAGTGAGGAAAATGTGAGGTTATAATAGGGGAATTGTGGTGTCACACTGGAAATGATGATGTCACAGTGGGCCAAGCTAGTGTCACCACACCTTGATGTGACAGTGAAGCATTACCCTGTGAAAAAGGGGAATTTTGATGCTATAATGGGGACGCTGAAGTCATCATGGGCACTTGTGCCACACTGGGAGGTTATCATGTCACAAAAGAAAACTGTAACATCAATGGGGAATTATCTCTGTCATAACGGGGAATTGACAAGTCATGAGAAGGGTATCATAATGTCAAAATAGGGGAGCATGGTGTCACAATTGGGTATTGTAATGCCATAATATGGAACTATGATGTCATAACCTGTCACTGTGATGTTGCAATTGGGTATTGTGATGTCAAAAAGGTTAATTATACTGCTATAAATAGGCAACATGAGCACATAATTGGGGAGGAGATTGGCTATCATGGGGAATGGTGATGTTCCATTTGGGCAGCATGAAGTCACAATATGGCATTATTGGGTGACCATAAAACATTGTGATATCATGGTGGGGCACTGTGATGTTACAATGGTACTGGTGATATCACAGTGGGCAATTGTGATGTTACAGTGGGCAATCATGAGGTCACAAAGGAAAATTGTAATGTCATAATGGGAGTTGCGAGGTCACAAGTGAACACATGTCACAATAGGGCATTATGATGTCACAAAGGCACAGCATGATGCTATAATGTGATACCATGGTGTCATGTCCATCATTGTGGTGTCACAATTGGTAATTGTGATGTTGTAAGACAATTTAAATGTCATGATGAGAATTGTGAGATCTTCATTGTGAATTGTGATGTCAAACTGGCAGTATGCAAGGTCAAAATTGGTCGTTATTGTGTCACAGTAGGACATGGTGATGTCACAGCAAATATAGGAAAAGAAAGGAAAGGAAAGAAATTGAAAGATATCAAACTGGTATCTGGTTTTCTGTGTGTGTGAACCTAGAGTTAAGAGAAATAGATAAAAACATTCCAATTCTCCCATGATCTTGAGACTGGAAAAGAGTTGTTAAATGCCTGAAAAAGGAAATATTACATTCAAGTGAAGGCATTTGTTAGCAGACACAAGTTGAAGCATAAATATTAGAACACTGAATCCAGTCCTTTTTGTGGCTGGCAGCTGTATGAAGTGTAGTAGGGTGCCCTCGAAGATCTTCTATTCATAATTAAGGTAAACATCGTTTGTGATGGGGCCCTAATGGAGCATTATGCGATCAAAATGGAACTTATGAGCTAATGATGTGGCTTTATAAATTCAGAATGTGGGAAGTGTGAGATCCTAATGGGGGTATCCTGATGGCAGAGCAGAGAATTGTGATGTCATAATGGGATATTTTATATCACAATAGGGAATTTGAAGGTCACAGTGGCACATCATGATAGCATAAAGGAATGGCACAGTACCATAATGGGGACACTGAGATGATAACCAGGGCAATGTGAGATCATAATGGGGAATTGTGAAGGAACAGTAAAAAGTACGTCATCATGGGGTGCACTGGTGTCACAATAGGGTGCTGTGATGTCACAGGTGAGAGTTGTTCTGTCACAATGGTGCATCCAGTGTTATTACTGGAGAACTGTGATGTCACAAGGTTTTATTGTGATGCTGTAATGGATGATTATGATAGCATGATGAGGAATTCTACTGTCATATGGAGAACTATGATGTCACAATGGGATGTTGTCATACCAAAATAGGATGTGTGGATTCATAATAAGGCATGATGATGTCACAATGGGATATTTTGATGCCATATTTGGTACAGTGATGTCATAATGTGCAACTATGTTGTCACAGTGTGAAATTGTAGTATCATAAAGATTGATTTTGCTGCACTGATGAGGGCAATGTGAGGACTTAATAGGGTAATTGTGGTGTCACATTGGAAATGATGATGTCACAATGGGCCAAGCTAATGTCTCCACAAGGCACCTTGATGTGACAGTGAAGCATTACCCTGTGAAAAAAAGTAATTGTGACGCTGTATTCGGACTGTGTTTTCATCATGGGCACTTCTGTCCGACTGGGAGGTTATGATATCACAAAAGAAAACTGTAACATCAATGAGGAATTGTCTGGTCATAATGGGGTATTGACAAGTCACGAAGAGGACATCATGATGTCAAAATAGTGCGGGGTGTTGTCACAATGGGGCATTGCAATGCCATAACGTGGAACCATGATGTCATAACACGTCACTGTGCTGTTGCAACTGGGAATTGTGATGTCATAAAGGTTAATTGTGCTGCTATAAAGAGGCAACATGAGCTCATCATTGTGGAGTTGTTTTGTTATCATGGGGAATGGTGATGTTCCAACTGGGCATCTTGAGTTCACAAAATGGCAATCTAGGGTGACAATACAACATTGTGATATCTTAGTGGGGCACTGTTGTGTCACAATGGTCCTGGTGATATCACAGTGGGCAATTGTGATATCACCAATGGAAATTGTAAATTCAAAAGGAGAGTTGTGAGGTCACAATAGAACACATGTCACAGTTGGCCATTATAATGACACAAAGCAGTAGCATGATGCTATAATGTGATACCGTGATGTCATATCCATCATTATGCTGTCACAATTGGCAATTGTGATGTTGTAAGATAATTTAAATGTCATGATGAGAATTGTGAGATCTTTTTTGTGAGTTGTGATGTCACATTGGCAGTATACGAGGTCAGAATAGCGCGTTCTGAGGTCACAGTAGATCGGTGATGTCACAGCAGGAATAGGAAAAGAAAGGAAAGGAAGGAAAAGGAAAGAAATATCAATTTGGCATCTGCTTTTGTGTATGTGTGACCCAAGTATTAAAACACATAGATAAAAATATTACAATGCTTCCAATATCTTGAGACTGGAAAAGAGTTCTTAAATGCGAGAAAAAGCCAATATTACATTCAAGTGAAGTCATTTGTGATCAGAAACAAGCTGAAACATAAAAATTAGAACTCTCAATCCAGTACTTTTTCTGGGCCTGGAGCGTATGAAGTGTATCAGGGTGCCTTCAAAAAGCTTCTAATCATAATTAAGGTAAACATAGGTTGTGATGGGGTGCTAATGGAGCACTATCTGATCAAAATGGAAATTATGAGCTAATGATGTGACTTTATAAAGTCAGAATGGGGGAAGAGTGAGAGCCTAATGGGGGTATTCTGATGGCACAGCAGAGAATTGTGATGTCATAATTGGATTTTTGATGTCACAATAGGGAATTTGGAGGTCACAGTGGGACATAGTGCCTGCATAAAGATATGCCATGATAGCCTGATAAGCACACTGAGACGATAACAAGGGCAATGTGAGAACATAATGGGGAATTGGAACTAAACGTAAAAATTAGGCCCCATGGGGTACAGTGGTATCACAATAGGTCGCTGTGATGTCACAGTAGAGTGTCGTTGTGCCACAATTATTCATCTACTGTTATCACTGAAGAAATGTAATGTCACATGGATTAATTGTGATGCTGTAATGGATGATTATGATACCATGATGGAGAATTCTGAAGTCATATGGATCACTATGATGTCACAACGTGGAGTTGTGATACCACAATACGATGTGTGAAGTCACAATAAGGCATGATGATGTCACAAAGGGATATTTCGATGCCATATTTTGAACAGTGATGTCATAATATGCAACTATGTTGTCACAGTGTGGTATTGTGGTAACATAAATGTTGATTGTGCTTCTTTTGTGAGGGCAATGTGAGGTCATAATAGGGTAATTGTGGTGTCACACTGCAAATGATGATGTCACAGTTGGCCAAGCTAGTGTCACCACACCTTGATGAGACAGTGAAGCATTACCCTGTGAAAAAGGGGAATTTTGATGATATAATGGAGACGCTGATGTCATCATGGGCACTTGTGCCACACTGGGAGTTTATCATGTCACAAGAGAAAACTGTAACATCAATGGTGAATTATCTGGTCATAATGGGGAATTGACAAGTCATGAGAAGGGTATCATACTGTTATAATAGGGCAGCGTGTTGTCACAATTGGGTATTGTAATGCCATAATGTGGAACTATGATATCATAACATGTCACTGTGATGTTGCAATTGGGAGTTGTGATGTCAAAAATGTTAATTATGCTGCTATCAATAGGCAACATATGCTCATAATTGGGGAGTAGAGTGGCTATCATGGGGAAAGGTGATGTTCCATTTGGGCAGCAGTACGTCACAATATGGCATTATTGGGTGTTCATACAACATTGTGATACCATGGTGGGGCACTGTGATGTTACAGTGGTCCTGGTGATGTCACAGTGGGAAATTGTGATGTCACAGTGGGCAATCATGAGGTCACAACGGAAAATTGTAATGTCATAATGGGAGTTGCGAGGTCACAAGTGAACACACGTCACAATAGGGCATTATGATGTCACAAAGGCATAGCATGATGCCATAATGTGATACCATGTTGTCATGTCCATCATTGTGGTGTCACAATTGGTAATTGTGATGTTGTAAGAAAATTTAAATGTCATGATATACTGTGATACCATGATGTCATGTCCATCATTATGTTGTCAAAATTGGCAATTGTAATGTTGTAAGATAATTTAAATGTCATGATGAGAATTGTGAGATCTTTATTGTGAATTGTGATGTCACATTAGCAGTATGCGAGGTCACAATAGGGCGTTATGAGGTCACAGTAGGAAAAGGTGATTTCACAGCAGGAATAGGAAAAGAAAGGAAAGTAAGGAAGAGGAAAGAAATATTCAAACTGGCATCTGGTTTTGTGTGTGTGTGAACCAAGT
>PVJX010043513.1:0-13641 GCA_004027295.1 Dolichotis patagonum
GCTTCGGCCCTCTCTGTGGTCAGGGCATAGAGGTCAGCGGTCTTCCTGTTTGGCTGACCTTATTTCCATGACAGACGTGACCTGCCACGTGGTGGGCACCGGAGGACCGGTTTGACAGCCCCTTGGGCGTGTGCCTGCAGGGGGCGCCACAGTCTCCGACCACTGAGATCTACTCCAGTGAAGAGGCCCAGGTCAGGCAGCGGCCACACTGCACCATGAGGGGTCGTGATGAGAGGACTCTTGATGAGAGAACACAGCAGGGCACCACTGAGCCCGTGTAGTGTAGCTTAGTTGAACCTGGAGGCCCCTGTGGTGACAGGTGGCCGTCTCCTCCCCCTCCACCTTCCCCAAGGATACTTCCTGAGCATTCTCTCTCTCTGTTTTTAAATTTCTTTTTTTTATTTTAAATTGACTAGTAATAATTTCTATTTATTGATCATAATGTTATGCTTTGCTACATTTCTTCTCCACTGTGAAAAGATGAATTCAAACACGTTAACACATTATTTCAGCTGCTTGAGAATGTTTAGAATCTTCTCTTGCAGCAGCTTTGAGTACGTCATTGACAGTGGTCACCAAGCTGTGAGCGTGGGGAAGTGATTGAGTACTGGGTTAGTTTTTATCTGTTGTTTTCAGTTCCAGGCACCTGTTCCCAGGTCCTAGCTCATACCCAGCACTGCTGTGGTCACTATGACCCTGTTCCCATAGTTTTCCTTCTGTTATCTGGAGAGCACTAGATGGGTGAAAAGAATATGAGCTTTGGGTGGGCGTGGTGCTGCACTCCTGTAATCCCAGCACTTAGGACGCTGAGGCAGGAGAGTCACTGTGTTGTGTGGACTGCATATCCTGTGAAATCCTGTCTCTAAAACAAAACAAACCCCCCCAGCCCCCAAATTTTGGAAAAATACAGGCTTGGGTTCAAATCTTAGCTTTGAAGTTGGGATGAGTTTGGGCCTGTGTCACTGTCTGTTTCAGAGGGGGTTCTTATGGTGAGTTAGGTTACAGTTAGTGAAGCACTCCCTGCCTCTTAGCATCTCCTGGGCATTTCCTGCACACTCACAAGGAGCTTGGCTGCGTCAGGCTTTGCCTGGTGGTGCATTCCTCCCCACATTGGATCTTGGGTGGGAGTACGGCCTGTGTTCCCCAAGACTTAGAGCGAAGGTCTGTGACGCCTCGAAGCTGTATGTGGCCTGTGTGCGCTGGCTCGTGCTGGGGGAATGAGGTATGTGGGTGGCACCTGGTCCAAAGAGGATGAAGACGGGTGGGCCAACCTGACCCCCCCCTGCAGCCGAGTCCAGGCTCAGGCAGCCCCACTGCAGCCGGCCCCCTGGCACCATGTGCCGGAAGTAAGGCTTAGTGCTGGGCGTTGCCAAGTGCCGGGGCAGTGTGTGACCGGGATGACCCGATACAGCTGACGTCTATGCTGCTGCTCTTCTCCTGGACATTTTCAGGGCCAGAATCTTGCAAGGTGACAAGGTAACTTAGCAGGATTCTGACTTCCTTCAGGGAACTACAGACCAGCATTCCCTCCAATGTTCCTGCAATCAAAGAAGGAAGCATTGTGCTGTCGCTGCGTATGTGACCAAAAGGTTGTAAAGTTCCATGATATTTGGTTCATAGAATCCTAACAACATCGTCAAAGTCTTTGCTTTTATTTACTGCTCCCTCCCACCACAAATCTCTCGTTGCCAGCAGTGACTTTGCCGTCTTGGTTTCCAGATGAGGAGCCGTCTCTGCTGACCCATGGCGCCAGGTCTTTCTGCTGGAAACCACATTGGGTTTGTCATTGGGGCGGCAGCTTCAATACATGACTGTTAGGAGGATCCAGTTCATTCCACAGCAAAATGCAAGCCCAGAAAACTCTGAGAGAAAAGGAGCATGGAGTGGGGAGGCCATGTGGCTGCAGTGCCGAGGGTGTGTGTGATGCAAACCTGTCAGGCCACCAGGGACATCAGGCCACCTCCGCCCTGTCTGAGTTTCACAGTCACAGCTCTTCCTAGAGGCTCCCAGTTGGGCCAGGTCAGCTAGCAAGCAGTATGGCAGCTGTGCCCATATTGGGAGCCCAGCAGATGGGGCCCTGCAGACAGAGCAGCGGTGGAAGATTCCCTCGGTTCCCTCAAGCTTCCCATCCTGTTCCCTATTTGCTCGGGTCTGGGATCTCCGTTTGCATGTCTCAGACTCCAGGGGAGTCCTCTGTCTCCCCTTGAGGACTGGTCAGGTCCTCCCGGGGCACCCTGCCTTCAACCCTGGACTCCACCTTCATCAGCGGGAGTGCGAGGACTGCTTACAATGCTGGTTGTTGACCATCCATCTCATCTGCACAAGGGCGGCCTCTGTGCATCTCTTTAGATGTAGAACCTGGTGTCGAACCCGGTGCTTGTACAGTGCAGAGCCTAGAGGGAAGTGCTCAGTAGCAGCACTGACTGACCGAATGGATAATGGGGAACCTTTGGGATTGGGTGGGTGGATGAGGTGAAGCAGCCTGTCCCTCCTCCCACACGCCCTTACTGCTCATTGGACAGAGCAGCTGTTGAGCCCCACCCCAGGAAGGCCTTCCACCACGTTCTGCTCCACAGGTCTGCCTTCGGGGGAGGGCTGATCTTTCCTTGAATGCTGGAAACACCTTAAAGTTCTTCTGAGAGCAGAGAGCAAGGCGCTGAGTGGGAATACCTGCACCTGAATCTCACTGTGGACTCGGGCAGGACGGGCCATGTGTCCCTTACCCCAGCACGAGTTGCGTGAGCACAGTGCATTGGTAGGACAGGTGCTGCTGGTGGTTGGTGGAGGAGCTGGGAGAGTCCTCCTGTCGCTGGCACACACTGCAGCGTGTTCATTGTGCCGCAGAAGGACTAATCCACAGATCCCATGCAGCAGTCTGCTTTGGCGCTGATTTGAAGACAGCAGTGCAGCCTTCCGAGTGGTGGAGAGGACGTCGGTGGGCGAGAAGTCTCGCAGCGCAGGTGTCCCCAGAGCTCAGCCGCAGCACAGCGCGTCTGCCCTGCGAAGGCGCCACCCTAGCCGCAAAGGAAGCGTTTCCACACTGACATTGCATTCCGTCTGTGGTTTTCCTGAGTCTATGATTTGAATCGGGCTGCATGGAAGACTCAGCGGGGTACTTAGCGTGGGAGTGCTGTGCAGCGGACTTAGGAGACGGAGCCGTTAAGTTCTAGTGCTGGTTCACGACTCATTAGCTGTGTCGCCTCCCTGAGCTCAGTTTCCCCAGCTGCTAAAAGCAGAGAATGGTTATCTTTCAGGGCTTTTAGGGGTGAGATGCGCTGGTCAGGGTGAGCGGACCCCATCTGCGCTCCGGGAATGACTGATACTTTCCCCTCGGAGCGCTGCATGAGTTGGAGGCCTCCTGGTTGCATTTTAGACTTTGTATTTAGCACTGGAGTGTGAATCTGCCCCAGCTCTATTCTCTACTCTGCAGTCAGTGAACATTAAAAAATCCGCTTTCTGAAGAGTGCTTGTTCGAGGTCTGGCCTTAGGTGATGAAGTATTTCTGCTTGCCCAGTGAAGAGGAGAGTCTCTAGAAGGCTGACATATGGAAATAAGTGCCCCTGGATGGTTCTTATCATTTAGACCAATTAGGGGTCTATGATTACCACGGAACTGGCAGGAGGCCGCACACAGAAATCGCTGTCCAGAGCACAGCGGCCCGGGCTCGGGCGGGGTGGAAAGCGGTTAGTGAGAGTTCATGAGCGAATAGCAAGCAGACGTGTTTAGTGCATCTGTGTGCGGAAACCCAACGGTGCAGATACGTTCTGCGGAGAGCCTTCTGTCTGAGGTGAGGCGTTCGGTCAGTGGGGAGGCGCCCGGCCCTGCTACCTTTCTCCAGCTCCAGCTCCGCAGACTTCCCATTTAGCCTTGAGCCTGCCTCAGGGGCAGACGTTTGGGGTTGCTGTTGCGTTTCATCTGTTAATGGGGCAGAATTAGAATTCTGAAGGAACTGCTGCAAATTACATGCAAACGTTACAGCCATTTGTTATCATTATAAAACGTGATAATGTCATTGCTGACTTACAAAGATGATGACCTGAAAGGCCATGACATTAGGACATTACATTTTATCAATAATGAAAAATCGCTGCCCCGCGTGGTGGCTGGTGGGTGAGCTCGGGCTCTCACAGAAGAGGCCGAAGGTCTTTGTTTACACCAGACGGAAAACAGAAACAGCCACAGTGAGAGCGTCGTAGGCAGCAGAGCTAAGGGCGCCATCTTTCCTCACCCACTGCCAGGGACGCGGGACCTCCTGACCCTGGAGGTGTAACGTGCGTTGGCGGGAGGCCAGCTTGCCAGCCACTTAGCTGGGCTGCAGGCTGCCGTGGTGGCAGGGTGGGAGGCTTGGAGGGGGCTCATTCCTGAAGAGGCAGTGACGTGCCCCCTTTTGGGAAGAGCCGCTGGGACCTAGCAGATGGGCTGTCACGGCCGGAGTGGGGCACAGCTGATGCTGAGCCACCGATTAGCCGATGAGCCTGTCATGCTGAGAGGGGGACCAGGGTGGAAGTCAGCTGGCTGCTGGGCCTGTCAGCTCGGCGCCTTGTGGGTTAGAGGATATCTGGGGGCAAAAGAGCAACCCAGACCACTGAGACCCTCCCTGGGCAGGACTGGGCTTTGCCGATCACAGGGGGCAGCAAATGCCACACTACAGGTGCGCTAAGAAGAACCTGGGCCCGTGTGCCGGGGCTGGAAGGGCACAGGGGCTGCGGCCGCCGGGGCTGCCTGATTGACTCATGCAGAGTCTGAGGCTTTGGTGGAGTCTTAGAAAAGATAATTTTCACGAAACCCGGGGAAAGAGCAATGTAGGAACACCGCTATCTCGTCTTTTCTCCTCGAGTTTATTCTATTAGAGAACTATAAAGAGTGGGCTGATGTATAAAGCACCCAGTTTGTGCCCTAATATAAAAACTTGAAAAGAATGTAAAATCTTTAGCTGTGAGGTGTAAAATGGATTTTCCTCTCTTTTCTCTTTTATGTAGGTGTTTCATGGCCGGCACATAAAAATACCTATTTCTTCATCCCATCCCCCCACCTCATTTTCCACTACCTGCACCTGCTTCCATTTGGGGATTTCTAGCAACAGCAGTTTCTCTGGGGAGAAATAAACAGGCCACCTGGCTGACCCAAAGAGTCTTTGGGACTGGGCTGACCCAAAGAGAATGTTCCCATGTACTGCCTCTGTTCTTTGTGCTTTTCGTGAGGCGTGTGTGTGTGTGTGTGCGTGCATGTGCATATGTGTGTGTGTGATGCACACTCCCCTGCCCAGCCTTGGGTTCCTCTTGTAGGCCTGTGCGTGTCAGCCTGACCCTTGCTGGTGGGCAGCTGTCCTACGGCCTATGGGCTGCCAGGCTCCTCCTGTCCACCCTGGGACCTCAGCGCAGGCCTTTGCCCGAACACGGCCTTCTCCCTCCATGCAGAGCACGGTGGCCGGCACTTCTAGGAGCGCACTGGATGACGGATCGATGCTGAACTACCCTGGAACGCTGCTAGGAACAAGCTGCAACAGTTCCTGCCACGGCCCGGAGCCCCAGAAACCCAGCCTGACCGCTGCGGCTCTCTGGGCTGGACAGCAGTGACCTGCACCCTGATGTGGGCTGGCCAGCTGTGCCTCGGCCTCCTGGTCCTGATGTGGAGATCCAGTGGGCACTGCTGGCCGAAGCCAGTGTTTGGCGCTTCTTCTCCACAGTAGCGTGCTCCCCAGGAGACCCTTAAGCAAGGGCTGTGCTTTAGACAGAAACGTTTCCTTTCCCACTGTCCAGTTATATCTGCGACCCAGTTTCCTTCTGAGAAAACTGGGAGTGTGGTGAGCGGGCCGGGCCTCTGGCGAGGTGGAGAGATGGTGACTGTCCAGCGGTGCTTGAAGGAGTATGGGGACGTCTCTCCCTTGTGGTGGGAAGGCGCTGACTGGGCTCCGTCTCTGACCGAGAATCCTGCTGCTTGAGGACGGTGTGGGGTGACAGTGCCCCCCTGGGGGTGGGTAAGGCATCAGCAAGCCAGCGAGGTGCATGTTGTCGGGAATGGATTCCAGGATTCGCCATGCTGAGTGCCAACGATTTGCAAGTGACCTTGGAGGCTTGGTGACATTTAGCGAGGGTGCAGGGTACAGGGAGAGCCTGTCCTATCTCTGGCCTAGGAGACCTCCTGGAGGCCTTATCTCCAGGCAGATTTGAAAACAAAACCATCCCTGCCATCCTGCTGTTAAAACAGGAGCGGGATGAAGTGACACGGCCCCAGGTGGCATGAAGACCAAAAGCATCACACACGCAGTGCATTTGGAAGGAGGGCGATGAGCACTGGGTGGGTCAGACGTTACCCTGAGAATGGCCTCCCTGGGGCGTTAGGGTTCGCTCTGGGGCAGCCCTGAGGTGGCACTGACACGGAGCTGGAGCGGTTCTGCTCTCTCGGGAGGAGCTTGAGGGGCCACGTCACATGTTCCCAGCGAGTCCAGCTTGAGCAGGAGGACGTGTGCAGTGACGGGTCTGTAGCACAGGCTGATGGCGCTGGCCTGGGGGCTTCTCTTCTCGGTGGGGCTGAAGATCCGTGTTGCCCATCCGTGAGATGCCCGTTCCTGTCGGCAAGTTCTTCCTGTGACGCCCGGGCCGGCCTGTTTGCTGGGGCAGGAGACTCTCAGGGTGTCTGCCGAGATGTATGACTTAATGTTCTCTGTTTCTCAAAGGTTCAGTAAGCAAAAGGGGTTATTCTCAGCGAGCGGCCGGGGCAGTGACAGGAACAAACACCTCAGTGTATAAATTTGAGACCTTTCACCTCTCAGCTGTCAAATTTCAATATTTCTGGTCACAATGTTAAATGCACTCTCCTATCCACTCCAGAGAGCTCTGATAGAAAAATCAAAGTTTGCTTTTATATTTATACACTGTTAGTAAGTTGTTAAAAGAAAAATAAAGCAAGGTGACTGCTAGCTATATTTCGTATTCGTGGCTTTACGGCCTTGGCATAATAAACCAGAAGCGCTGTTTTCTCCCTAACTTATCATGCGCGCTCTGAGTGACTTAGCGTTATTGCTGGCACTGCAGCTCCTGCCTTTTAAGAATGATAAACGCAGTGCTTTGAAGGTAAAGTTCAAAACCAGAGTGATGGCGAGAGGAGGAAATGCGGGCTAAACCTGGGCCCCAGGACCTTTGCTGAGGGTCAGACGTGAGGCTGTGTGGAGGGTGAAGCCTTCTGCCTCACCAGCTGAGTGTAAGGACCAGGCGTGCTGGGCGTGGAGAGCAGCGACTCCCTGACTGCCGCAGACACCCACTCCAGCCTCTGGGCAGCAGGGCCGGCTGTTGTCCTGTCCCGTGGGTGTCTGTGGACAGCTCTTCCGTCACGGTGGACTTTGTGACAGCAGCTGGGGAGGGGGTAGTGAGGGAGGCCCTTTCTCCTCCATGTGGTGAGTGACAATTACCCAGAGTGGGTGACAGTGATGGCGCAGGACCCTCGCCCTGACCCACACTGGACACTGAGGCACACACTCACCGTGTTCTCCGTCAGCGCGCCCCTGCCGGAGAGGAGGTTTATCTGTGTAGGAAGCTGAGAGGCTGCAGAGCTGCTCAGCTCCACACATGTTCCTGGCTGTCTTATTAGGGTTCTTTAAACTAGATTGACCCCAGCCCGGCCAGCTCTGCATCCATTTGACCCATGTCTCTGCCCGGCTGGGCACGGCAGCCAGGACACCATGGAAAGGGCCACCACGGGCCACTGCCAAAGGAGTGGACAGTGACAAAGGAAGCTGTGTGCGCTGTCAGGACACGCACCAGAGCATCGAGGGCCATGAGTAATGAGTGTGTGGCTCTGGGCTGGGCAGCTGACCGTTCGCCTCTGCACACACTGGGCGCTCGCCTCTGCACATACCGGCACAGGGGGATCGGGGTCTCCCCTAGTCCGCCCCAGACCCTCGGGAGCTGAACTGGTACAGCAGACATCAGTGTGGAGCCCTGTCCAGACCAGCGACAGTGGACATCGTCTGTGGACATCGTCGTCGGGAGATCGTCCTGGGCGCAGTGTCTGAGGAAGCAGTCACGTTCTCATCTAGGTGGGGACAGTCGTCCGGGGGCGGGTGTCACGGAGTCAGAGCACATGGCCCTTTCCTCACCTCTCGTTTTAGTCCAGCCTGTGCTGCAGTGACCGGAAGCTGAGCTTCAGGAAGGACAGGGGTCACCAGCCCGCTGTTTGGATGCTCAGGCTCTGAGGTCCGGGAGCTCAGCTGTCACTGGGCACGCTCTGGAGTGCATCTGGGATGCTCGCCTGCTGCGGCCTCTTTGGGGAGGATGGGGACCCCTAGGCCCAGACTCACCTCTCTGAGCGACAGCAGTGCCATGGCCCCGTCCCCACCCAGTGCTGTTGCCGTGGCAGACACGTCTGCACCTTGGTTTTCCTCTGCAGGGGCTGCGTGTCCACCGGCAGCATCTGTGGGACACCTGGTCAGCGCTGCTCCGGGGACTTGGCTCACACGGGTGCCCCGCATCTTCCAGCTGGATTTATCTTTTTAAAAAAATGGATCAGTGTGTGCTCAGCCTCGGCGGGCATTGGTGTACCCGCACACTGCATCTCGAGCGTCTGCCCCTGCCTCCCCAGATCTCCAGGCCTCCTTCCCAGCCCTGCACACGCTGCTCCTGTGTCCTGTCATCTGTGTTTTATTTTCCACTCTAAATTCTTTATACTCTGGGTCTTTCCTGCAGCAGAAACTGTGTGATAGTTAAGCATCTGTCTGTTTACTGATTTACTTCCCTTAGGATTATGGTCTCAAGGTGCATCCATTTTCAAGCACAGGACTCCAATCTACCCTTTGTTCTGACTGAGTACTACTCCACCATGTAATAGGCCACATTTTTGTTGTCCATTCATCTGTCGATGAGCATGTAGGCCACATCCAAGATGTAGCTATAATGAATTGTGCTGCTATAAACGTGCCTATGTGTGGACCACTGTGATCTGAGGCCTTCAGCTTTTTCTGGAAGGCAGCCAAAATAGAGTTGGTACCAGTTATCGAACTTACACCTTGCACTTGCCAGGCAAACACTTGTGCTGCTCAGCTAAATCCCCAGCCTATTTTCAGGTTTTTTCCAATTATTGTTTTTGTCTTCTAGAGACAAGGTTTCATTATGTAGTTCAGGCTGGCCTTGAATTCACTTTGTAGCCCCCACTGGCCTCAAACTTGCAGTGGTCCTCCTGCCTCAGCCTCCCTACAGGCATGCACCACAATGCCCAGCCTTTTTAAATTAAATTTTTTTTGGTACTGGGAATCAAACTCAGGAGCTAGGCGAGCGCTTATGCTGCTGAGCTATATCCCTGGCCTTAAATTAATTTATTGGTACACTTTGGAGGTACATAATGATCACATTCATCATGGGGAATTTGTACCTGTACTTAATATACCTTCATCCTTTCTTCCTCATTCCTTCCTCATTCCCTTCAGTCCTTCTTCTCTCTCCCTTTATAAAACTTTGTTTCTATTGTTTCCTGTTCATTCCTTTTTTATTTTTATTATTCCTATTCCCTCTTTTCCTCTCCCCCCCTCTTTTTTTACCTATTTGAATATTTTCTTCCTACTTCCCAATATCTATCATCCAGTTTGGTCCCTATTTACCCTTTGGGTTTCCCACACAAGAGAAACAATGTGATATATAAACACGTGCGTCTGATTTATTTAACTTAAAATTGTACTCTCAAGGTGCATGCATTTACCTAAAAGCGTCTCAAGTTTCCCTTCTTTATTACAGAGTGGTATTCCATTGTATTAAAAAACATATCTTCTTTATCCATTTATCTGTTGATGGGCTTCTGGGCTATTTTCAAGGTTTAGCTAGTACAAATTGTGCTACTATAAACTTGGGTGTGTAATATTGCTGTGGTATGATGCTTTTAACTCTTGAGAAGATGCCAAGAAGGGGAATAGCCGAGTCAAATGGAACCTCTAGTTTTAGGGTTTTTTTTGGTGCCAGAATTGAGCTCAGGACCTTGTGCTTCCCAACCAGGTGCTGTTAGTTTTAGTTTTTTGAGGAATCTCCAAACTGATCCCTACAGTGGTTATACTAATTTTACATTCCCACCAACAATGTAGGTTTCCTTTTTCCCCTCAGCCTCACCAGCATTTATTATTATTTGAATTCCTTTTTTTTTTTTTTGATACTGGGGATCAAACTCATGACCTGGTGTTTGCCAAGCAGGCACTTATGCTGCTGAGCTAAACCCTTGGCCCCTATTATTTGAATTCTTGATGATAGCACTTCTTCCTGGAGTAAGATGGAATCTCAATGTTACTTTCATTTGGATTTATTTTTTAAAAATTTTTAAGAAATTATTTTGAAGGTAGTGAAATACAACAGAGCAAGACAGAACAACGCCAACTGAGACAATGCAGTGAAATTGGTACAGAACATCGCAGCAGGTTACCGGGATAACAGTAATAGGTACCATAGTATATCTTGTTATCTTCACAATAGTTGTCCTTTCAGTCAGGTATAGCAAAATCACACCAAATACAGAACACTATAGAATTCACCAAAGCAGAATATTGAATAGAGCAATACAATTAATCAGAACAAACCAAAACAGTGATAACAATATTTGCCTTCAAAGAGATGCTAGAAGGAAATCCCCCATATTTGCTATATTGCATATGGTCAACCTCCCAAGAGATGCTCAGATCTCTGGCTCCCATTTGTAATGGGGGTGGGGGGACGATGGGATGTTTGATTCGCAGCCCGTGCGCCGGTAGGCTCACGGCTGCTTACCGGGGAGGTGAGCGGGTTGCTTTTCTTTCCCAGTGCTCTAAGTTCCAACATGGCGTGGATCTTGGGAGACGTTGGCTGGTTCTATCCCTGGGGCGCCCACTGCTTGCTCGAGCCCCGGCTTCTTACCAGACATTTGCATTTCTTTGCCTTCATATGCTGAACATCTTTTCATGTATCTGTTGGCCATTTGCACCTTTTCTTTTGAGAAGCATCTATTCATTTCAGTTGCCCGTTTTTTGATTGGGCTTTTTATTTTGGGGGTCTAATATTTTTGAATTCTATATATATCCTACATATTAGTCCTCTGGTGGAGTAGCTGGCAGTTTTCTTATTCCCTGAGTTGTCTCTTCACTCTGCTGTTGGTTTCCTTTGCTGTGCAGAAGATTTTAAATTTGATGTAATCCCATTTGTTGATTGTTGGCTTGTTTTTGTGCAGTTGGGGTTCTGTTCAGTAAGTCCCTGCCTAGGATTATAACTTTAAAAGTTTTACCTATTTTATATTTAAGCAGATTCAGTGTTTTTGTTTTTATATCTAGACCTTTGATCCATTTTGATTTGATTTCAGTATGGGGTGAGAGGTTCACATCTGTGTTTGTTCACTAGAGCAACCTGTCCTCCCAGCATTAGGTACTGAGGGGCTGACTTTTCTTCAGCGTGTTTTTGTCCCTTTGTCAAAGTCTGTGTGTGCCTGGGGTTGTTTGCACATCCTTATTTCTCTTCCACTGACTCACAATTTGCTTTTGTGTCCTTACCATGCAGGTTTTTTTCAATCACTAGCATTTTACTATAACTTGAAATCTGGGACTGTGATGCCTCCCGCTTTACTCTTGTTATCTGGAACTGCTGTTGTATTTTGGGTCTTTTTAGGTTCCACATAATTTTAAGGATTGCTTTTTCTAGTTCTGTTTCTTATAACCTTCTGGATTTCATTGGTAGTATTGTGATTCCACTATTTTCATTTTTAATTGCAGTAATAGGGGTTTTTTTCTTTCCTTTCCTCTTTTTTGGGTTAAGTTTGACCAAGGTTTTATCAGTCTTATTTATCCTTGCAAAGAACCAACTCTTTGATTCATTGACCCTTTGTATTTTTTTAGTCTCAATTTCATTAATTTTCATCCTGAGCTTTATAATTTTTTCTACTAGTTTTTGAATTTGGATTGTTCTTTTTTTTCTAGGACTTTGTGATGCATCATTAGATTACTTACTTGGACTCACTCTACTTTTTTAATCTGTGCATTTATAGCCATAAGCTTCCCTCTTCCAACTGCTTTCACTGTGCTCCATAGGTTTTGGCAAGTTGTGTTTCCCTTGTCGGTTGATAGAAACTTCTGAATTCCTCCTCTGACTTCTTCTTTGATCCATTCAATAATGTATGCCTTACTGTCCACATGTTCCATAGTTTCTTTTGCTGTTGATTTCTAGTTTTACTCCATTATGATCTGATAGTATGCAAAGGAATATTTCAGTTCTTTTGTATGTAAGCATGCCTTATGGCCTAAGATGTGGTATTTTTTGGAGACAGTTCTGTGTATGTTTTATTGTTGGGTGTAACACTCTGTAGATATCTATTAAGTCCATTTGTTCAGTGATGTGGTTTAAATCTGATAGTTCTTCACTTATTTTCTGTCTAATTATCTATTTGTGAGAGTAAAGTATTGAATTTTCCCAGTACTACTGTATTGCATTTACCTGTGTTTGTATGTCCAAAAGTTTTTGTTTTCTGAAGTTGGGTGTGCCAACATTTGGTGCATTTATACTAACAATTGTGATCTCTTCCTATTGAATTGTTTCATTTACTGGTATGTAGTGGTCATTTTTGTCTCTTCTGATCAGTTTTGGCTTGAAGTTTGCTGTGTCTGAAAAATAAGGTAGCTAATCCTGCTGGCTTTTAGGTTCTGGTTGCATAGAGTAGTGTTTTCCATTCTTTTATTTTTCAGTCTTTGTGCTTCCTTTTGGATGAGATATGTTTCTTGAAGGCAGCTTATGATTGAAATTTGAGTTTTGATTCAATCTGCCAGTCTGTCTTTTGACTTTGGAATTAAGATTGTTGACATTAAGAGACATTATTATGAATTATTTACTGAATCCTGTCAGGGTATTATTTTTCCAGTATTGACTCCTTTATTTTTTTCCGGTTATTTAACTACTCTTCCAGTTAGATGTATATTGATTTGGTGAATTCCCTGCCTCTGTTTAGGATTTGCTTAATATAAGTATTTTTTGCTGATCTGGTTTAATGGTCATGTATTTCTTTAGTGTTTCTTTGTCGTTGAAAGTCTTTACTTCTCTATCAGTTTTGAAGGCTGATTTTGCAGGGTATAAAAGTCTTATTTGACAAATTATTTTCTTTTAGAGCTTGAAAAATTTCACTGAGCTCTCTTGCTTTTTTTTCTCCTGGTTTTTAAGGTTTATGCTGAAAAATCTGCTAGTATTCTGATATGCTTGCTTTTACAGGTTATTTACTGTTTTTCCTCTAACATCTTTTAGTATTCTCTCCTTCTGTTGAATTTCTGGATTATAAAGTATCATACAGAGGTTCTTTTCTGGTTTTGGCTGTTTGGGGTTCTATATACCTCTTGTATTAGAGTACTTTTCCTAGATTTGGAAAATTTCTATGTGATTTCAATAAATACACATATCTTTCATCATCTAACTTTCTCTTTGATCCTATTATTTTGAGGTTAGTTTTTTGTTGAATAATCTAGTAACTGTGGGATGCCTACTTTATGGCATTTTATTAAATGCCTACTTGCATGGTATTTTATTAAATTTAGGGAGTCACTGAATGAGTACATGAGCTATTGTATCAAGCTTGTCTTGAAGTTCTGATATTCTGTCCTCACACTGATGAAACTGGTTATCTATGTTTTCCATTGAAGTTTTTATTTCTGCTTGGTTTCTTTTA
>PVJX010043514.1:0-13635 GCA_004027295.1 Dolichotis patagonum
TGGGTGGTTTCCAGTTGAGTAACAGTTGACAGTGGGTTTGCTACAACAATTTAGAACAGTAGAATTAGAACAGAGAAAGAGCACATTGACTTTCTACTGAAAATAATGCTGAATAGGTTGAATGAAAGTGAGAGTCACTAAATGAGCCCAACTCTGCTTTAGATACTACAAAGCTGGAAGGAAATATAAAGCTCAGTTTCTTTATTTAAGGAACTTATGTTTGTGTTGGCAAGGCAAGACTAAGGCACAAGAAGCAACAGGCTAGCCAAGGGAGTGTGTGATTAAGTGACAACCGAATAGAATAGACAGAAAGTACTCTAGGGGCCCAGTCTTGGGAGAGATGGTAGAGACAGCCAAGTGTTGACAGGTTTGCAATGATCTGATGCTTTTTGAGATGCTTGCCCAAGGTTAGAGACACAGTTGTGACTGCGAACATGGCAGTTCCAAAAATCACATCTGAATGACCTTTTCATTTTTCTCAAATTCCAGTTCCCTGTTGACTGAGGAAATCACATTGGAAACTTTTCAGGGTCACAGGATAGTATTTTGTGCTTTCTAAGAAGCCATTTAGCTAAGCTTCTAAACAGTTTCCCACTCTGGAAGAACTGTCAGTTTTTAACCGTATCAGATCAAGGTCTGCTGTCCTGCCGCTTACTGACCACATGACCTGGCTTTGAAATCCTGCTAAATATTACATTCTCTGCTGTACAATAGTGAAAGTGTTATCCTTACAGGATTATTATGAGGATCACAGGGAGGTGATGCATACTAAGTCCTTGGAACTTGGAAAAGGCATTAGTATAAGACAAGTATATTATGATCACTGATGCACTGGCAAGAACTACCCTTGAAGTAAATGTAGAGTCAGAGACTGTGGGGTCTGCCAGGGATCAGAGTGGTCGCTTGATCTAATTTTCCATTTTATAGATGAGAATCAGAGGCTAAGATCAGCTAAATTGTTTGCTCAAGTACAAGAATCAACTAGAAATACAGCAGGGCCAACAGCCGTGTCTCCGCCACTGGAATTCCACAGCATTTCTCCACCGAAAGCCTCCTATACTAGGCCGCATAAATCACTGACCTGAGCAATTCCTTCTACCTCTTTATTTTCCTTGTCTTGTTCCAATATTATCAATGCCTACTTTGTGTTAGGAGGTTTGTGGGACTGAAAAGTAAAGAAGGTACAGCTATTATGGTGAAGGGCTCAGCACCATGTATCTATAACCCAGCTGCTACTGTAGTTCTTAGATTCTCTGTGAAAGGTTATGGAGATGATCTGATAGGGGCATGGAGGGTCAGATGGGTAAAAAACAAGAAAGCCAGATGGGTGGTTCCAGTTGGAGTTTAGAGGTAGAAAATTGAGTTCACGTCCATTTTTTAACACTCAGAGTATGCCAGAAACTTTATTTGAGCTTAAAATAGGAATGAATGATAGTGTCTACTTCTGGTGGCATCCTACAGATAGAGGAGGATATAGTTCAAAACTCGGCAGAGAACAAGCAGTTAATGTTAGCTTTATTTGCACAAGCAATGATAGCATTGCAGAAACCTAGGGAAGGGTGACTGATGCTGATTAGCTACCTATTCTGATCCTTGGAGGAAAGTCCTTGTACAACAGTAACTTCTTTGCTTTTCAGGAGCAGGTTTAAAGCACTACTCAAAAGTCTTAAAATCAAAATATTTATTTTTAGAGAATGAACTTGAGCCCTCATTCCTCTCAACTGGTCATTCTATACAGTAGTATAGCTGGATATGTACGAGACCAACTGAATTTCTGAGGAAGTCGAAAGTGGTGAATCTGTTTTTTATAAACAAAAAATTTTTAATGTTTTCTACAGAGATTTCTCAAACCAGTTTCTGAGTAGCAGTCTCATCTGTGTATCTGAGCTCCCCTTGTTCCTTACAGCTTTATTTCAGATCCATTTTTCATCAGCTCTATTATTATACATTCTTTTCAAACTTGCTCTCAAGGTAATAATAATACCTACCATTTCTGTTACAGAGACTTATGACTTCATTAAGGCTCTTAGATTTCTGCTCAGATTTCTAATATGTTGACGGGTCACTTTGTGTGATTTAATTATTATCAGAGGTTTTGCTAAAGTTAGAGACACCTAAATTTAATGAATGTTCTATTTGACTACTTCATATCATAAATAATGATGCCCCATAAATTATATTTCAGTACTAATCCTATAGTACCCCTTATAAGGAATCATAGTATTTAAATGCTTGCTATTGATTGAATCCTTGGCAATGGCGCTTCCAGGCTAAATTTTTCCCCTTGAATTCTCTGACATAGAAATAGTAATTATCTAGGTGCCTAACTATATTTTCTAATTTATTCATTGCAAATATACACAAAGATGTCTATGGAATACTCTGGAGTTACTAGGCCACAGAGCAGAGTACAGTTCCCTCAGATTAATAAAAGTTACTACTCGTACAAATAAAAGTAACCACTTTAATTTTACTTTTACAGAAGAGTTAAAAAGCAAGACCTTTAGCATCTCATTTCACTTCTATGCATAGCCCATTATAACCTGCATAAACAAAGATGACAAGTTGAGATTAATGAAAGTCCCCAAGTGAGGAAACACTTTAATTGTCAGAAATCATAGGAGCTGAACTTTACCAGTGCATTTATACAAGACAGCCATAGCCCAAAACTTCCCTAATTGATTATGAGCAATAAATAATAACTTGGAAAGCATTTCTCTGGTATACAAATAACAAATGCCTCATAATAGTTAATTGAGGTATTAAGATGCATAAGGGAAGAATATTAGATTGACTAGATAAATGATTTGTAATGCAAGACAAATAATTGGTGAGTTCATACTCTTAAGTAGAATATAGCTCATAAACAGCACTGAAAGTGCATCAAATCAAGGGAAATGTGTTTGCTGAATGAACCCCCAGCTAACGGGATAGTAGAGCTACATTGCCTCCAGATGTCATTGGATCTTTGCGTAACATAATCAACTGTTATGTATATTTATCCAAGCTGGAATTCTGATCTTGGATCCTGCAGCCCTTGTATTGTGAGACTGGAAGGGGAAGTGCGCAGATGGACAGACACACGCAGAAGGTGGGGTGCGTCATGGCCCAATCCAAAATCTGGTACCTGACACTGAAATTCCAGAGTAGGTCTTTGGGCATAGGCACTGTTTTGGGCTACTGGTGTAATATCCCTTGTCTCTGCCTAGTATAATTAAGAATTGCTTCTCAGAAACATAATTTAAGGGACACCTCTTTCTTAGCCATGTCTATTTCATCTTCATTTGCTACTCATAGACTTTACTGTGTGTTGTACAACGTTTACATGCTGAATGGTGTAGCTCTGTGCTACACCATTCATTCTGGGAGGGGCACAGTAAATTCACCTGCAAATACTAGAGTAAGACTTTAGGGTCAATGAGTAAATCCACTGAGATGGAGTACCACTTTTCTGTTTTCTGAACTAGAAAACTAACACTCAATGCTGTATGTTAATATGAATAAGAGAACTGGCTTTCATAAAAATTTATGTCAGCTCTCCAAGGAAACCTTTATAGATTTCAGTGTAAGTTTTGAACTTAGAAACATAGTCTTGTAGAACTCTCTGGGCAAATCCCTACAATGACTCCCCGTTCTTCTTGAGCAATAATCACTTTCTTTCAGTTACTTACTGCTCCTTGAACACCAAGGATGTTCTTCCCCAGATTCCAGCGTAATTTGAATGACAGTAACTGGAATGGAGTCTACTCTGCTGATATCTTTATTTAATAGGCAGACTAATCCAGCCTCCATCTCCAGCCCCCAAACTCTGACCCCATCATCTATTCAAGTTGATCTTTTTCCCTTAGAACTTCATATGCCCTCAGGTACGAGAGAATTTTCTCATTTGTCACCTTTGTTTACTGTGGAGTGTGTCCCCTGATCTGCATATGGACTCCAAGGGGGCCTGGAATCACCTCTTTTACCCAGCAATGTAACTCAAATGTCTAGTAAGTGTGTCTATTCAACACAGCATGAATGAATCAAGAGACAACACTAAACATTTATTGAATAACTAAAGGACAACCTATTATTTCCCTGGATAACTTGATGTTTGTAACTAAGTTTTTTGATTATTCTCATTCTTTTGCAGTTAGTAACAATCAGTCCTGGATGTTTAAAAAAAGACCTAATTGTATTTTAAATTGTACTTCTCAATTTCCAGATTCAGAGGTAGAATTAAATATATTTGGTCACTTTGTGAATACAATAAGACCAATTAAATACTCAACTTTAAATTTAGTAGTTATCACATCCAAAGAGAAAGTTCTTCCATCTTGATCTGTCCAACCCATTTCTCAGACAAGGCGAAATGCTAGGCCAGAAGTGGGGAGGCCAGGGCTGCTCTGTGGGCCAGTGAGTAGGGTTTGTGCTGATACTAGAATGAATATTGGCCTCTCAGCACACTCTTGCTGGGCTCTATTACACTGCCCTACCCACCTGGCTTCTGTGTTATGCATGCCATTCTCCTAGTGACCACAGAAAGTTTATTCTTGAGACTTCATAAATGTCTTCCCTTTCTCTTCGCTTGTTACATCATCTCTAAGACAAATAACCAGTGTCCAAGTGAACCACATAGTGGGGAAATCTCAGCTGTGGCATTCCAGCTCTTGTTAGGCACTTGTGCTTGACAAGCCCAGAGCAGTTCATTTTGACTGCTTTTCCTAGGCATGTTTGAAAAATTACCCAGTTAGTGTTCCCTTAGCTTCCATCTGTGATTTCACTGGGAAACTATGCATAAGAAACTTTGGAAATAAATACACACAAGAAACTACAATTCTGTTTGAATGACCCTCTACCTTGGAATGTCTAGGTCTGTGAGAATTATAAGACCAAGAAATAAGTCCAGGCTGCTGACTTGAAAAGTTACCACTATTCCTTATATGGAATCTATGCACACTGGGAGCCAAAACTGTACAAACTACAGATTTTTTTTCCCAGCCACTTACGCGCCTCGTCCTTGACCTATTTCATTTATAGGTTCCTTTAAGATACTATCCCCTAAAAGTTCATTACTTTTTTGATAGTCTCCCAGCAGTGATTTTTAAAATATCAGATACTTTGTATGGACTTTGAGTGTATGGAAAAGATCCAGGAATAGGCCCCAAGAGGCCAGGAAGATGGCAGTGCAGTTATATCAGTAGAATGTTAGGTCTGCTAATGATGTGGGTCTCTGCTTAGACAGCCCTATGGACAGTTTATCCATTACTGCAGAAAAATTTTAAATGTAGACATTCAGAAATGTTTAGTCTGGTTTTAGCAAGGAAGAGGGGCAAGTAGATTCAGACTGTGATCCACACCAAGTGCAGTAAATGTTTCTTTTACTTCCTTGATAAAGGAGAAAATGAGGCACAAGCTGTGAGCATCAGGCTGAAAAAGACAATTCCGGTTTTTTAAATGAAAGTGCTTATTTTGTCTTATGCAATGTACAGCGGGAATACTTTGTAATCTTGGTTTAAGCAGAATATTTTAAGAAATTCAGAGCATTAGCAGAGCATGTAATGAGGTGTTTTGAAGGAAAATGTTGCACTAATATTTTCCAGCAGTTCTAAAGTCTTTCTATGTTCAAATCCCAGCTATACCATTAACTAAGTTCAATTTCTTATAATTTGTAGGCTTCAGTTTTTTCATCAAAAAGAAAAAAAGGATTAAAAATAGTCTTGACCTTGCTGTGTAACCCTGGCTGGCCTTGAACTTCTAATCTTTCTGTCAGCCATGTGCCACAGCTCTTGGCCCCATCTTAATTTTGAAAGAGGTGGAAATAACACCATTTGCTTTTCTATCCTCAGTGTCTCTATAGGTATAATCTAGCCCTAGTCTTACAGATGATTATAGTATTTTTATAACCATGTAGGCATTTGTCCCCAAAATAAATACATCTTTACATTTAGGGAAGGCTAAAGGAAAAAAATCTTAAATTGGCTTACAAACAAAATGAATGCTAAACATTTCTATTTCTTTTAGAAGCCTTCTCATTGTTAGAGGCTTTGATATACTGAAAGCTCTGCACTATTTTGATGTTGATAAACCTGATTTTCTGGTCTTTTAAATCTCTAATCACTAAGCTTTTGGTTTTTGGTCTTTGAAGAAGCTAATACTCACATAATATTAATATTTTCCATTTCAGCAAAGCCAGATTTAAATATTTCCTAATGCTAATGCATGATTTGTCTAAGCATTTTAGCTAAATCTAATCTTTCATTACCGTTGATGCTTGTCTCTATTTTCTGATAGCTCATTTGCTGACTTTCTGCAAAGTTCAGTTTTTGTTACATGTCTGATCAAGCTTAACAATAATTTCCTATATTATATTAGCCAAAGTAATGTTTGTTTATGAGCTTAGAGTCATATTTATTAACATCCATGATTAACTGAAAATTGCCCCATGTGGTATTTCAATCCACAAATGTGTTTTGATTAGAGAAGGGACAATTATTCCATTTGCATTTGATTCTAACACAAATGATATAATTTTCAGCTCTCTTAGTCAAACAGATAGTGAGAGAAAAAAGAAAAGGTAAGGCTTTAGGAAGCCTGTCCATGTGACTGCTGCTTTCCAATTATTTAGCCCCTAATGCAGTTTATTTTTCTTGGTAGCATATTTCTATAAACTAGTTTTTGGTATGGATAATTACCTTAATTGTTCGTATACTCTCCAAAGTATCACTGGGGCAATATCTGTTATGCTGCATGACAGTGATCATTGTGCATTTTCTACCATTTCATTCCCTTTAGGATTGAATGTCTGGCTAGTTAAATTTAGTGCTTGGCAAGTATTATGCATGTAGAAATCCAGTAAATAAGCAAAAAACAGGCCTTGGAAAGATGATTCATGTTCTTTTTAATTCTGACTACTTTCTCTGCAGCTTTCCTTCCTTGATCTACATCACCAAATCTACATTTTCATTGTAGTAGAATAAAAATTTAGCTTTTCACTTGTTGTTTGGACATACAGCAAGGGATTCTGTCTGAGTATCTATTGCCCCTGGATTCTGCCATCTGATTTTCTGAACTCCACCTGCATGATTAACAGCTCAGGGTGGTCAAAAAGCATCATACTCCCCGCAGTGGGTCTAATAGATTCTGTAGGCACGACTGATCTGTCAACCTCTTTAGACCTGCCAAGCCTAGAGTCACTATCTTTGCTAAAAGTAAGAATCACCCATCAGACCCCCAAATCTTGGCCCTTCTTGTTAAATGGGGAGTTACTCCTTATTTTCAATTCAAACTGAAAACATGTAAGATAGCCAAACTTTTGTTATTTTCCCTGGGTAATTGTGAAGCAGATACTTCAGTCTTTTTACTGTTATTTTGTCAGGCTAGACCTCACAGAATGACAGAAAAGCACCGGTATTCAACACGCTGTAATGTTGCTGGCATGAGTGAATGAATGAATGAATGAATGAACTAACAGTACACTTATAGGACCATAGACCTGATATTCCAAATTTAAGCTTCCATATTTTAGACATTACTTTACTCTGCTTGCTCAATTAATTGCACCAAAAGTTTTGCTCTGATTCCTAAACAGCTTCATACAAATCAGGAGTAACTCTTAAATTTTTCTTCTGATCAGCTTTAATCTGCATAGAACCCTGTTTTTTTTTTTGCCAGAGTGCCAGCTTTAATAAATCAACCAGCTCAAATTGAATAAATCTATTTAAATACTTATAAAATATTAAGGATGCATTTGGGAAAAGCCTCTAAGGTTATTGTGGCACCCATGTACCTCACAGTAACTAATTTATTAAGCAGTTTGCAAACCTGGGAAGAAAGGAAAAAGAAAAATGGTTTCATAAACCAAGAGCAGAAGCCAATTTTTCAGCTCAGATGATGAAAGGAAGCATGCATTTCTAATCAAAAAGACAGATAAGCCTTCTCTCTCCCACCATTCCCTCACCAGCAAAGTGCCTTTTCATCATCAACAACACTCCATTCCTAATGGCTGCCTGGGCCTTTCTGCACCTTCTCCATGCACTGGTAATGTACACACAGCATCCCTTTGAAACAAGAGCCCATTAGCTGTGGCAGACTACCTTTTCACATGACGTTCTTCTGTTGCAAGTCATCAGCGCGGTGTTAAATCATCCCTACTGGGCATGCTCAGAACCCTATCAGAAGGATAAACTGATATTTAGAGCCACAGCATGAAAATTGCTTTTCAGCCCCCTTGAAGGACAGTTTAAAAAAAAGGAATGAAAAGGGAAAAGGTCATATACTAGACAGGTAACACCAAGCTCATTCTTTCACTGGGGAGCTATGTCCTTTGTTTTTGTTTGGGTGATCCTTTGTGATATGCATTTGAATGCCTGCTCTGACTGTTGCCTTGTGCAAAAAGTAAGGTCAGGGTCCACGTATTGTTCTTATTCAGTATTCCAGGTCATCCTGCCCCTTTGACATTGACCTTGGTATTAACAGCAGCTGTCCTTGTAAATGCTGTGGTCTGCCTTGTGACATTCAGAAATGACACCTTTCTATTACACTCCACATTGTTATACATAGGGGCTGCTGATTGTAGCAGTTGTGTAGCTCACAGAGAATTCTTAGTCCTTATGCTTTAATGATCCTATTATTTGCCACACTGGATCCTAAGAGAGCACCACTTGTTCTTCACACCTTCCCAAAACATGGTTGTTTGTCCAATATGCAGTGGTACATAACTGTATTATTTTTTAGCATAGCATATAAATGCACATGGAAATGGTTGTGATAGAGCTTATAGGAGTCACTGTGTTCTTTATTGTTAAGGGTTAGTGTCAACAAACTGCATGCTACACTTAGCTCTAGCTTTTGTTAGAATCATTCACCAAGTCTATTCAGAGACTCATAAATATGGCCCCAGATAAGACTTCATAGTAGTAGTTTTCAAAGACCAAGTAACTGGACAAAATAAAAGGCTTATTAAAAGTGAAATGAGGGACTTGAGTTTTGAAAAATTACTCATTTATTCAGAGTTGTGTTTAAGCCTGTATTCCTAAGCACGTTTTCATAATGCAGGACATGTCCTTGCCTTTTCTTCCTCCAAGAAGATGGTTGTGACATGCTTAGAAATGGACCTTTGGTGAATTGTTTCCTTGCCAGTGAGTGTGGTGAAAGGAGTTAGAGACTATCATCCTTTTAAAAAAAATTTATTTTAAAGAGAAAAATAATAAAGGGTGACATTTCCCACTAGCTCTGACTAATGCAGGGAAGACTGAGCCCACGTTGAGAATTGCTATTTCTTGGCATTATTTACGTCCTTGCCACTATCAATGCTTTCTGACATTTCTCAAGAGGGAGCCTTTCTTGGGACAGAGCCCTGTGTGGCTCTACTTGCTCTGGTCTGGCCTCTAGAGGGTCTAGTTAACTTGAGACATCAGAATGTAGGAGTTTCTGAGGCCCAGTGACTTTGGATCGGAAAGAGTTGATCCCTGTAATGGATAACCATCTGAATTGTAGTTGGACGAACCATTCAGTCAAGCAAAGGTCAGAGCATAACAATCAGAAGGCTCTTAGGGCCTTTCTCTGCCTTGCACAGCACCCATCTGCCAGGGAGGAGCCCCACAGACTCCCTGGGCTCCTCAGATGGAGAGATTCTCCTGGTGTCTCCAGATGCCATCTCCTCCTAGAGACATTCTGATCAACCTGTTCTCTTTTGAGGCTGCAGGATCTGTTTTTAATAGGAACCCCCGGTGATTTTTGTCAACAGGAAAGGTTCTTTGTAAGATATTGTGGAAAATTCTTATCATTAAAAGCCTGCTGAAAATTTTTGCCTGGACAGCAAGTTGACATACATTTTGGCACATTAAATAAGTACTTTTATTCTCAGCCAAGCAACAGAGTTCTACTGGATTAGATGATCCTAAAGAACAAGCTCATATATTAAGGAGGGGTAAAAAGAAGGGAGTAGAACATGACTAAATGTAAAAACAATGTGTTAAAGTTTCAGAAAAACTATAGAAAACTCAAGGCAGTGATGGGCATAGGGTTGAAGATAGGACGAGGAGAAATCAAGAAAATGCAAGCTCTACGTAGTTATCTTTTCCTTCTCAAGGACTAGTTTTAATCACTTTCTTAGATCTGTTGTTGGTATCATTTCTCAAAATTATGAGAAATGAGGTTAGGAAAGAGGGAACTGTATCCATCTTTAAGTATCAACCAGGGTGGGGAGTGGCTTGCCATGCCTCAGGGCTCTGCTTTCATTTATCCCTGAAAGCCTCAGTTCCCAGCAGTAGAACGCAGTCCCCAAGGCCTTTCCAACAGAGCCTTGCAGCCTGTGGCTTGTGCCTTTGGGGTGTGCTTTCCAAATCTTCCTTGGAGATTTCTTGTCCTGATTTGAAATAAATCTTTCAGCTTTGGCCCTGAATCCCATAATTTAAGTGTGTGGTGATCAGAGTTGTTCATTTGCTATTATAACAGTATGGTGGCAGCAGCTTCCTTCTTGCCATTGTCCCCTATTTTCATGTGCTGCCTGCTGTCTACCACTAAATTCAAGTGGCAGCAGTCAAGCTCCCAATGGTTGAGAGAGGAGGGGTACAGCTGCATGGACCAGGTGAAGACAGAGGTATCTTCACATACATGATTTGGTCTCCTTTAAAACACAAGGACAACTGACAATGCCAGTGGCTAAAGTTTATGAAGCCTTTGCCATGTTCCAGCCAATGCTCAGAGGGTTATCTGTGGGTCAGCTTATTAATCTTCAAGGAAACTCCTTGGGGTTGATGACAGCAACAAACTCGGTTTTCAGTTCCAGCCCACGATAACTGAGGGGAAAGGTGAAGAGATGGATTCGGGATGCCCTGTCCCCTCTTCCCTGTCCACCAGGACTACTGGGCATGCAGCTTCTCCCTGGACAGGGGCTTCCATAGAAAGTGGGGTGTTCAGACAAAGTGACAAGTGACGCTATGGGCTGATCACCAAGAGAGCACCCAGATATGCCCCCACGCTGGCTTCTATCACCAGAACTTGCTCAGACTAAATCTAATATTCAGTTTAAAAACCATAAGATTTCCCACTTTCTACAATTGCATATACAGCAATTCTTCCATATTGCATATTCTGTTTTAATTAATTCTCAATCAAGGTTTCCTTTTACCTTTTGATGATGTGTCTCTATGAGATTAGGAAATATCCAAGTGGAGGTTCCAGGAGAGGCCCATGACTGGAGCTGTGTGGCCAAGATGACTGAAAATCAGACTTTGCCTTGGTTGACTGTGCACAGAAACGAAGAAAGGAGGTAAGTAAAGCTAATGGGATGATAGGGAAGGAGACGATGGTGACATGTATAAGCTGTCAGAGCAGCTGGTCTACCTGGGGCTGAGTCTGGGTCCAAATAAATGTGATTTGAAGTCAGAATAACTAGGCTGATGTATGAATTTGAATACAAATGGTTTGTGACACTTTCTTTTGTATTCATTTGGCTTTTAAAGCTGACATTATAGATTTCTTAATTTATCAAAATATTTCTCTGATATTGCTTTTGCGTTTATTCTTCTTTTGATACCAAAATGAAATTGTAGTGCTTCACTTGCTAGCAGTGTCTATCTCCTGGCCCTCACACACTATTTTCTTTTTCAGACTTTCTTACATTATGATGCAAATGGAGATAGTATTGCTCACTACAACACGATACAAGAGAAATTTAATGCATGTCATATTGGATTTAAAATATCTAGTAGCCACATTAAAATAATGAAAAGAAATAGATAAACTTATTTTTTGTGGTTCTGGAAGTTGAACTTTGGTCTTCATGCATGCTAGACAAGTGCTTTTCCCACTGAGCTGCATTTCAAACCCAGATCAAATTAATTTTAATAATATATTCTGTTTAGCACAATGTACTCAGAATGTCATTTTGATATCTACCCAATATACAATATTAATAAAGTATTTTTAGTATTCATGTTTTGAACTAAATCTACTAGGGATTGAACTCATGACCTTGCACTTACCAGGCAAACGCTTGAGCCATTGAGCTAAATTCCCAGCTCAGTTCTAGCACTTTTGATTTAACCTACCTGTGACATCCTGGCTCTCTTGTTTTTTAGCTGTACATCCTTAACTTCTGTAAGCTACATTTTTTTTCTCACCAATGAAGTTCACACATAAAATCATACTGAATGTAAACACAATACTAGGCTTCCCAGGGGCACTCAATAAATTTAGACAATTCCAAGAATCCTATAGCACGGTTTCCTCTCTGCCTCCCATCATCAGAAAACGGCTCATACTGAGTTTAATGTTCAGTTTCTAAGACTCCTCATTTCCTGTCACAACTAACTTTTTTGTTTGTTTGTTTGTTTGTTTGTTTCTTTCTTTCTCTTTTTTTGGTCTGTCTTCCTTTCCCTTTCCTTTCATTCTTCTTTCTCTCTGTTTATCTCTCTGTCTCTCTTTCTGACTCTGTCTCTGTGTCTCTGTCTCTCTTTATCTCCCTCTCTCTCTCTGTCCTTTTTTTCTTTTTAAATTTCTCCACTTTGGGAACTGAACTCAAAGCCTTTCCATTGAGATTTGTCTTTTTTACATTGTTTTATTTAGAGACTGGATCTAAGTCACTACACTGTCTAGGCAGGGCTTGAACTTTAATTCTGTAGCCTCAGCCTTCTAGAGTGCTGGAATGATAAACACACATCACAAAGTCCAGTTTTTTCCTATTAGTTTTGATTACTATGCGCAAACATGTTATATGTCTTTATTTTAATATGGTAGTGCTCAATTAGAGGTATTTTGCATCCTTCCCTTCCTTAAAGGAATATCTGACAATGCCTAGTGGCATCCTTTATGGTTACACGCTGCAGCTGAAGGCATGCAGATGGCATCTTGTGGGTAGAAGCCCAGGGTGTTGGTAAGTATTGTGCTATGTGCAAGTTTGCTCCCATAAACAAACAGGTATCTGACCCCAGTTTTTAAGGGTGCTGATGTTGAAAATCCCTGTTTCAACCAGACTAACATGTTTACATGAATTTATGTGCTTTTATTTTTTTATCCTTTTTGAGACAATTTAGTGTAAAAACTGTAAATAAATCATGATAGGATGATACTTACCCATGATCCTTGGGATAACTCTCAGTTGTGCAAAGAGATTCTGCACATGACAGTCACACACAGGCTTCTTTGGGCTTTTCAGAGGGAAAGCGGTATGATTTAAAGAATCAAATGTGGGAGGCAGACGAGCTCCCACACTCCTGTGACCTGCCACCAGTCAACAGAGGCCCCACCATTGTGGGGCTGATTGGCTCATGACAAAAGTTTGGCTGCTGCTGGACTTGATCCCTTGCCAGGAGCAAGTGCCATGTGAAAACCGACAGCTGCCTTCCTGCCCCTCTAGCTTGCTGGGTCACAGAAGCCAGGGGGAGGCGGAGGCAGCCTGCAGTGCCCGTTCTGGAGCAGGTGGCCCTGTGATATATCTCCTTTACATCCTTTTTTTTTTTTCCATTTACAAGTTATGACAAATTTACTCAATGTATTTCAAGCTCTTGAAAAGGACTTCAGAGAGAATGGTTTTTCTGGATCCACTGAAGATGGGTGTGAAGGGCCCAGTCCACTGGTAGCAATTCTTGTGGGATTTATAGCCTGCAGGCAATGAGGGAAATGCTGCAGTTTGCTTTTTCTCCTTAGTGC
>PVJX010043515.1:0-13636 GCA_004027295.1 Dolichotis patagonum
AGTGTTCTTTACCTAGTATAGTATAATTCCCTCTGATAGAAATATGAAACCATTATTCCTTGTTTAGTTACATAGTACTATAGCTGTAAGTGTAGTGAAATGACATATTAGTTTATTCAAGGGGACTAAATCAGGACTTGAACTTTCTAAGTATAAGTTTCTTTTGGGTAAGTAAAGATGTTATGTCTATAAACCACTTTTACTCTGTATACACCAATTGTTCATGCCTGCCTTGTGACCATGTCTTCAGAGCATGGACTATAATTTTCCAACGAACCTAGGATGCAATTTTTGTATAAATAGAATCTATCAATAAAAAATGAATTTTTTTGGCATTAAAATTTTTTCTAATGTTAAAAACCTTTCTGAGACAGGGTTATAGCTTAGCAGTAGAGTCTGTTTTGCAAGCATGAGTTACTTTGGATTTGATCTTCAGCAATGAAAAGAATTACCAAGTATTGGGGCTGCTGACCAGTGGAAAACATGAGTATATGTGCTTAGTATCAGTGAGGTCTTTGATTCTGTCCTTAGCATCAAAAAGTAAAACAGTAAAATAAAATATCAAGAGAAAAAAGAAATAGTTCCATCTGAAAAAGAAAACCAAGAGAAACTATATGCATGCTGTCCCAAGGAAAGAATAAAATAAAGGTATAAAAGAGAATTCTCATCTGTATCCATCAACTCCCATCAAAGTCTGCCTTTTTAGTGTTTCTGTTTTAATATTTAGATCCTTGATCCATTTTGACTTTAGTGTATGGTGATAGGAACTGGTCTATTTTCAGTCTTAGCACGTGGAAAGCCAATTTTTCCAACACCATTTATTAAAGAGGCTATCCTTCCAGTGAACATATTTAGCTCCTTGTCAAATATAAGGTGGTTGAGTGTCTTTGTAGTTGTGTTTGCATCTTCTAATCTGTTCCATTAATCCTCAGGTCTATTTCTTTGTCAGTACCATGGTGATTTTATCACTGTGGCTTTGTAGTATAGTTTCAAGTCAGGAATTGAGATGCCTCCTGTCTTGACTTTGTTGCCTAGAATTACCTTGGCTATTCTAGGTTTCTTCTGTTTCAAAATGAATTTTAGGAATATTTTCTCTAGATCTGTGAGATATGTTAATGATATTTTAATTGGGATTGCATTGAATCTGTATAACAGTTTTGGGAGTATAGTCATTCAGTATGGTCATACCTGACAAGTTAGGTAAAAAGCTTGGAGACATAGGGGTAGGCAGAGACTTCATGAATAAAACAAAAATTGCACAGGAAATACTTCAAACAATCAACAACTGGGGTCTCATATTACTAAAAAGTTTCTGCACTTCACAACCCAAAAACACCCAAGAATGTTTTTTGAGAGTTGATTTCATATCCAGCTCAGTTGCTGAATTTTTTATTACTTCTAGTAGTCTTTTAATGGAATTTTTGGGGTCTTCCATGTAGAGTATTATGTCATCTGCAAATAATGATAATTTAACTTTTTCTTTTCCTCTTTTTATTCCATTTATTTCTTTCTCTTGTCTGATTGCTTTAGCTAATATTTCTAGAACTATATTGAGTAGGAGTGCTGATACCAGTCATCCTTGTCTTGTTCCTGATTTTAGAGTGAAGGCTTTGAATTTTTGTCCATTTAGTATAAAACTGGCTGTTGGTTTGTCATAAATGGCCTTTATGGTATTAAGGTACATACTGTCTATTCTGAGTTTCTGTAGACTTTTTATCATGAGCAAGTGTTGGGCTTTATCAAAAGCTTTTTCTGTGTTTATTGAGATGATCATGTGATTTCTATTTTTGGCTCTGTTGATGTGGTGTATTAAATTTATTGATTTGCACATGTTGAAACATCCCTGCATTCCTGCAATAAATTCCACTTGGTCATGATGTATAATCTTCTTGATGATTTACTGCATTCTACTTTTCAATGTTTTACTGAGAATCTTTACATCAATGTTCATTAGTGAGATTGGCTTATAGTTCTCCTTTTTGGTTGGGTTTTCTCTGGTTTTGATATCAGAGTGATATTGGCCTCCAAGAATGAATTAGGGAAGACTTCTTCTCTTTCAGTTTCACTGAAGAGTTTAAGGAGTATTAGTGTCAAATCTTCTCTAAATTTCTTATAGAATTCAGCTGGGAATCCATCAGGACCTGGGTTTTTCTTCGTTGGTAAGGTTTTAATCATGTTTTCAATTTCAGTAGCTGATATTGGGTTATTCAAAATTGTTATATCTTCTTGATTGAGCTTTGGTAGTTCATATGTTTCTAGAAATCTTTCCATTTCCTCTGTGTTTTCCACCCTATGTGATTAGAGATTTTCAAAGTAGGTGTTCATGATCTTTTGAATTTCCATGGGTTCTGTAGTAATTTCTCACTTTTCAGTTCATATTGCATGGATTTGAGTTTTTTCTTTCTTTTTCTTGATAAGGTTGGCCAGCAGTTTATCAATTTTGTTTATTTTCTTAAAAAACCAGTCATTTGATTTAATTCTTTCTATTTTTTTTTAGTTTCAATCACACTAATTTCTGCACTATTTCAATGACACCAATTTCTAATCTTTACAATTTCCTCTCTTCTATGACAAGTTAGGTAAAAATCTTGGAGACATAGGGGTAGGCAGAGAATTCATGAATAAAACGCAAATTGCACATGAAATACTTCAAACAATCAACAACTGGGATCTCATATTACTAAAAAGTTTCTGCACATCAAAAGAAATCACCAGCAGAGTGAAAAGAAAACCCACAGAATGAGAAAAAATTTTAACCCACAATCTCTCAGACAAAGGACTTATATCCAGAACATATAAAGAACTGAAAAATAGCAAAGACCTTCTCCAAAAATGGGCATCTGAGATGAACATACAGTGCTCAGATGAAGATATACAAGTGGCAAGTAAATACATGAAGTAATGTTCACCATCACTTGTCATTCAAGAAATACAAATTAAAACAGCTTTGAGATTTCATCTCACTATGGAAACAATGGCTGTCATCAAGAAATCAACTGATAACAAATGTTGGTGAGGATGCAGTGAAAAAAGAACACTTTTCCACTATTGGTGGGAGTGTATACTGGTGCAACCACTGTGGAAATCAGCGTGGAGATTCCTCAAAAAACTAGGATTGGAAGTTCCATTCAATCCAGCTATTCCCTTCCTGGGTATTTTCCCAGAAAAAAATGAAAATGTCATTCACAGTGATATATGAACACCCACATTCATAGCAGCACAATTTGTAATAGCTAAATCTTGGAAACAATGAAAATGCCCATGAACAGCAAAGTGGATGAAATAAATTTGTTATTTTGATACCATGGAATACTACTCACTATAAAAAGAATGATCTTGAGGCCTTTATAGGAAAATGGAGGCAACTTGAGAATATCCTTATAAGTGAAATAAACAAGACTCACATTAGTAAATATCACATTGTCTCTCTATTATAAAACACAATAAAAACTGACAGAGTAATAAGATCCAAATGTATAATAGATATTGTAAAAGGAAAGGAAAGGAAAATGTTCTAAAGGATATAATGGTATGTATAGTGTGTAAGATAGATGACCATATTACTAAATTTCTGTTAGATCATTGAACAGAAGCATTTGCACTGTCAATATTTGAGTGCCTAGCCAATTTTTATGCTTTGATTTTGTAACTTTAACAGCTATTTTTAAAATGGCAATGTGCAATGTGTCAACTAGTAATTTTATGATTTTTTTTCGAATTCTGTTATTATTCTACCTTTTTTCTATGTTTTTCTTTTCTTTCTTTTAATAAAAAAAGGAAAAAATCTGCATTTCTAAAATGTCCTTTTTGTTCTTCTCTGATGTGGTTCCTACAGAAACCTGGAACCTGGGAATATGAAGGTCACATCTAGAATGAATGAGCAAGAGAAAGATTGTGCCACAAAACAGAAGAGGAAGAATAAGGTCAGAGTCCTTAATTAAATCACTTCTCGTGAATGCAGTTTCTAACACAAATAGCAAGCTTTGCTTTGGTTTGACTGAGACTATATCCTCTTCACCTTATGCAATGAAAATATACTTGCTATAGCAAAAGACTCTCATTTTTGTTTTCTTGTCCTATTATTTTTATTATTGTTGTTATTCCCAGGAATCCACATTTCCTCTGGTAATCTCCCACAAAAGTTAAAGAAATTGAGTGTTGTTTGATTAATTGATCGATTGGATGTTTGTGAATAGGCATTGTGAAACAAATCTCATGGTGAGAAAGGCCTACTTAATAAAATAAGTTCATGATGACTACTGAATTTCTTTGAGATTTACTTCCCTTACAACCTGAAAGCATTAGTTCACCTTAACACTTGTGTTTGATTTATCATCTTAAATCTGTGTGCAACATAGAGACAACACAGATTCCTCCCATCTGAAGCCAATAAAACTGAGATTTTAGTACATGGCCAGTGAGCTTTGGAATCCTGGGTGGTTTGGGTAGGGTAGATAGTAAGGGTACATGATCATATCCTAGAATTCCAGAAAAGAATTAGAAAGTAAAGGATGTATATGATAAGAAAGAAAAAATGTTCTGTGTGTGATTTTGAAAATTTTTGTCTCTCAGTAAGTAGAAAAAATCTGTTTTTCAGCTTAAAAAGAAAAAATCAAATGAGGAAATAAATGATTGTGGAAGAAATATGGTAGGACAAAAAAAGAGCTCATTTACAAAAACTTCTGCTACTACCACAGGTCTGCAGAGCCCTCATGAGTCTCCACACCCCTCTTCCATCAGCTCCTCAACCAAGATACCAGCTTCCTGTTCTCTTTCTCTTTTCCTAGGTAACACAAAAGCTATGATCATCAAAAACTTCAGAGCTGCTCATCTAATCCACATTTTAAAAATTTATTTATTTTATTTAACATTGATCAGGCATATACTTTAAAACATTGGTGGATTTAAACTCTTAACAAATTGAAAAGAATGTGTTTATAAAATGACTTCTGATTTCTAGATAGTTATTGCCTTATACTGAGTAGAACAAGTGGAAAAAAGTGAGTGGATGAGTAGAAATGAATGTAATTATGCACATTGCTCCTCATTCCAGTTTTATTCCTACCTCTTTCCTTTGTTCACTCACCATATTACACATTGCTTTCCAACAATCCCTGTTGTTTCCGTGTCAGATGTGGTGACATGTACTTTTGTGGTTGGGAATGATTTCTTGTGATATATTCCTCATTTTACTTACCTTCACCCAGCAGGCACAAAGGTGAAACTCTTCCTGCAGCACTCCTCATTAAACCACTTTCAAAATGCATTACACATGCCCATTGCTGGTCTTCATGGATTCTGTTCTGGTTCTTTTTATCTAATTGTCATGGCTATCATATTGGAGTCTGTGTTTCTCTGGACTAGAAAATTGTCTCAGCAAGCCTGGCTGGACCACGCTTGCCAATGTTCTTCTTGCCAATGTTCACCACATGCGGTGAGTTCTAGCACATCTACACTGGATCTAGGAGAGCTTTAGACCATCACTCCCAGCAGTTAGGTGCCCACCCAGCTTCCTGAAACAGTGGATGAGGCTCGGGAGGTCCCATGAACCTGACTGGACCACACCTGGTGACTTTCTTTCAATCCAGGTTGCTGAGGCCATATGAGGTGTGTTCCAGCATGTCTGAGCTGGCTCAAGGAGAGCTTTAGACCATCAGTTAGGTGCCTGTCCAGCTTCCTGAAACACCGGAGGTGGCATGGGTGGCTCTGCAGGCCTGACTGGACCACAACTAATGACCTTCTTTCAATGCAGGAACCTGAGGCCACACGAGGTGAATTACAGTGCACCTGTGCTGGTTCAGGGAGAACTTTGAACAATCACCCCCAGTGGTTAGGTGCCTGTACAGCTTCCTGAAAAACAGGAGGTGGCACAGGTGATGCCATGGGCCTAACTGGACCATGCCTAGTGACTTTATTTTAATCTGGGTAGCTGAGGGCACACGAGGTGAGCTCCAACATGCCTAGGCTAGTTTGGGGAGAGCTTTGGATCCTCATTCCCAGTGGGTAGGAGCTAGCCCAGCTTCCTCAAAAACTGGAGGTTGCACGGGAGGTCCTGTGGACCTGACAGGGGCATGCTCAAGAACTTCAATCCAGTCCCAGGAGCCAGGGTACGTGAGGTGATTTCCAACATACCTGGCTGAAGATTTGGAACATTGGTCCAAATCCAGAATTATAGGAAAATGAAAATACAAAAGACCAAAGTGCAATCTAATCTCAAACCTCCAGCACATCCCAAGAAAGCCTAGGAGCCATGTACATAGAAGAAAATATAAGCTATACACCTGAAATGCTTGAAATGATATCAGCTGAAATAAAGAAACAATTCTGGGAACCTATAAAAGAATTCAAATCAGAAATAATCTCCCAGGTAAAAGAAGAAATGATAAAAGAAATGAAAGAGATGCTGAACAAGTCTAAAGAAGACACAGTTAAAAAAATTAGAGGAAAAATGAAAGAAGATGGAACCCTGAATGAACAATATAAGAAACGAACAAAATGCATGAAGCAGATAAAAAGAGATACACAAGAAATCAAAAATTCCATTGAAAGTTGGCAAAACCACCTCAAGGAAAGTTAAGATAGAATTTCACACCTCAAAGATAAGATTGCAGCTAGTGAAGAGGAAAGGAAAGATCTTTTAAAAATAACAAGGAATCAGGAAATAACAATTCAACAGTTGCAAGATGATGCAAAGAAAAACAACATAAGATTGATAGGGATAAATGAAAATGAAGGGGACACCACAAATAATGTCAAGAGGCTATTTAGAGACATAATAGCTAAAAATTTCCCAAACTTGGCTGAGAACGGAAACTGACATATGTATTACTGAAGCATAAAGAATTCCAAATAACCATAACCAAAATAAAACTACACTCAGACATATAATAAGCACCATCCCAGAAACCCAACATAAGAGCAGAATATTAAAACTGTTAGAGAGGAAATACAGATCACCTATAAAGAAAAACCTATCAGAATTACAGCAGACATCTCAACACAAACAATGAAGCCAAGAAGAGAATGGAATGAAGTATTTCAGAACCTAAAGGAAAACGACTTCCAACCCAGAATGATGTACCCTGCAAAACTGTCCTTCAAAATCAATGGAGAAATAAGAAACTTCCATGACAAAGAATGGCTGAAGAACTTCGTGATTACCAAACCAACCCTGCAAAGAATACTGAAAGATATTCTAGGTAGCTAAAGGAAAAAAACACTAAGCAAAGCAAAATATTAAACAGACTGGCAAGTCAAAGATGCAAAACAGAAAGATAACATGTCAAAAATAAACAAATATAACAGTTATAAACATTAATATAAATGGCCTTAATGCACCAATTAAAAGAAACAGATTCACAGAATGGATCAAGAAACAATATACAACCATATGCTGTCTATAAGAAACCCATCTAACCCAAAAGGAAACTAATAGACAAAGTCAAAGGATGGAAAACAATACTTCGTGCAACAGGAATCCAAAAACAAGCAGGGGTAGCTATTCTGTTTGCAGACAATGTGAACTTCAAACTAAGAATGATCCAAAGAGATAAAGAAGGTCACTACATACTCGTTAGGGGGAAACTTCAAGAGGAAGAGATAACAATCTTAAATATATATGCACCAAATTCCAGAGCACCCAGCTATACAAAACAAGTATTAAAAGAAATCAAAAATCAAATAAGTAACAACACAATTATAAATAGAAGACCTTAACACACCATTCACACAAAGGGACAGATGAATTAGACAGAAAATCAGCAAAGAAATAACAGAACTGAATCACACCTGTGAACAAATGGACTTAATAGATGTATACAGAGTGTTCCATTCAACAACATCAGACTATACATTCTTCTCAGCAGTACATGGGACATTCTCTAAAATAGACCATATAATAGCCTACACAACATACTTAAGTAAACGCAAAAGAATTGAAATTATCCCATGCATGTTATCAGATAATAGGGCCATTAAAATAGAAATTAATGATTAAAGAAACTGCAAAAACCCCACAAACACATGGAAATTGAATAATATACTCTTGAGCAATCAGTGAGTTACAGAGAAATCAAAGAAGAAATTAAACAATATCTACAAGCAAATGAAAATACAAATACAACTTACTGGAATTTGTGGGATGGAATGAAAGCAGTCCTCAGAGAAAAATTTGTTGCAGTGAGTTCCCATATCAGGAAAACAGAATGAACACAAATGAACAACCTGATGCTACAACTCAAACATCTATAAAACGAAGAGCAAGTCAAGCACAAAGCCAAAAGAAGGGAATAAATTATAAAGATCAGAGCAGAAATTAATGCAATAGAGACTAAGAAAACAATACAAAGACTTAATGAATCAAAGAGTTAGCTCTTTGAAAGAATAAATAAAATTGATAAGCCCCTAGCCAAACTTATTTTAAAAAGGAAAGAAAAAACTCAAATTAATGCACTAAGGAATGAAAAAGGTGAAAACACAACAGACTTTTGGAAATGCAGAAGATCACCAATACCTATTTTGAAAACCTCTGCTCTCATAAATTCTATAACACGGAAGAAATGGACAGATTCTTAGAAACATATGAACTATCAAAGCTGAGTCAAGAAGATATAAAACTGCTGAATAACCCAGTTTCTATTCATGAAATTGAAAATGTAATTAAGTCTTTACTAAAAAAGAGGAGTCCAGGCCCAGATGGATTCCCTGCAGAATTCTACAAGAATTAAAAAGAAGACTTAATGCTGACACTCCTCAAACACTTCAATGAAATTAAAAGAGACCAATGAAAATACCATTGACATACCTCACAGATCTAGAGAAAACACTCCTTAAATTCATTTAGAAACAGAAGAAACCTAGAATAGCAAAGACAATTCTGGGCAATAAAGGCAAGGCAGGAGGCACCCCAATTCCTGACTTGAAACTGTACTATAAAGCCACAGTGATAAAATCAGCATGGTACTGGCAAAGAAATAGACCTGAGGATCAATGGAACAGATTAGAAGATGCAAGTATAGGTACAAAGACACTTAGCCACCTGATATTTGACAAGGGGGTTAAACATGTTCACTGGAGGAAGGGTAGCCTCTTTCATAAATGGTGTTGGAAAAATTGGCTCTCCACATGCAGAAGACTGAAACTAGATCCATGCCTATCACCATGCACAAAACTAAAGTCTAAGTGGATCAAAGACCTAAGCATTAAAACAGAAACACTAAATCTACTAGAAGATAAGGCAGGTAGAAATGTTGGAGACATAGGGATAGGCAGAGAATTCATCAACAAAATGCAAACTTCAGGGGAAAAACTTCAGAGAATCAACAGCTAGGATATCATATTATTGAAAAGTTTATGCACTTCAAAAGAAATCATCAGCAGAGTGAAAAGAAAACCCACAGAATAGGAAAGAATTCCAGCCAGCAACCCCTCAGACAAAGGACTTATATCCAGAACATATAAAGAATTGAAAAACATCAACCCACCCCCGAATTCAAAGACCCTCTCCAAAACTGGTCATCTGAGATGAACATACAGTTCTCAGATGAAGACATACAATGGCAAATAAATACATGAAGAAATGTTCACCATCACTGATCATTCGAGAAATGCAAATTAAAACAACACTGAGATATCATCTTGAACCGGAAAGAATAGCTGCCATCAAGAAATCAACTGATAACAAGTGTTGGCGAGGCTGCAAGGAAAATGGAACACTGCTCCACTGTTGGTGGGAGTGCAGACTGGTGTAACTGCTATGGAAATCAGTATGGAGAATTCTCAGAAGACTAGGATTGGAAGCTACATTCAACCCAGCTATTTTTCTCCTGGGTATTTTCCCAAGAACTGAAAAGTTCATATCATAGTGATATATGTGCACCCACGTTCATAGCAGCACAATTTGTAATAGCTAAATCTTGGAAACAACCAAGATGCCCATCATCTGCAGAGGGGATGAAAAAGATGTGGTATTTTTACATAAGGGAGTATTACTCAGCTATAAAAAAGGATGAACTTGAGGCCTTCATAGGGAAATGGAGACAATTTGAGACTATCCTCATTAGTGAAATACATAAGAATCATATTTATACATATCATATTGTGTCTCTAGTGTAAAAAGTAGTAAGAACTGTAGGAGGAACAAAAACCAAAATGTATAATTTCTACTATAAAAAAGAGAGGAAAAGAGAGTGCTCTAAAAGATATAACCACATGTATGTTTAAGTGTGGAAGATAGATGACCATATTACTGTTTTTGTTAGATTTTTGAGCAGAACTGTCAATAGTCTCATTGTTTGAATGTCTACTTTGTGTGCTTTAATTTTGTAACTTGAACAACTATTTACAACGATGACAGTATGTAACTTATCAAGTGGCGATTTCTTAATGTTTTTGTGTTTGTTTTTTTGTTGCTGTTGTTTTATATTTTCCCTTTGGAATTCTGTATTGTTGCTACTCTTTTTCTCTTTTGTTTGGTTGTTTTTTCTCCTTAAATGAAATTTTTAAAAAAAGAAATTAAAAGGGAATCAATTCTTCCTAAGTCATTCCTAGAAGCAAATATTACTCTACTACCGAAACCTGAGAATGAGCCAAGTGAAAAAGAGAACTACTGGTCAATCTCTCTAATGAATTTAGATGCAAAAGTTCTCAATAAAATTTTGGCAATCAGGATACAGCAAATCATGAAGAAGATTGTACAGCACAACCAAGTGGGATTCATCCCAGGCAAGCAGGGATGGTTCAACATATGCAAATCAATAAATGTAATCCACCATATCAATAGAGCCAAAAATAAGTATCACATTATCATTTCTATAGATACAGAAAAAGTTTTTGATAAGGACCAACACACATTCATGATAAGATCCTAATAGAGAATTGGAATAGATGGTCTTTACCTCAATATGATAAAAGCCATCTATAACAAACCAACATCCAACATCATATTCAATGGCCAAAACCTGAAAGCCTTTACCTTAAAATCAGGCACAACAGAAGGATGTCCATTATCACCACTTCTATTCCACATGGTACTGGAAACACTAGCCAGAGCAATTAGACAAGGGAGAGAAATAAATGGAGCAAATATAGGAAAAGAGGAAGTTAAATTACCATTATTTGCAGATGACACAATACTTCACATAGAAGACCCCCAAAAGTCCATTGAAAGATTCTTAGATATAATAAATACAGTAATGTAGTTGAACACAAAGTCAATACTCAAAAATCAATAGCATTCCTATACACCTCAACAAAATCACTAAGAGAGAAATAAGAAAAGCCACACCCTTCACAATAGCATCCAAAAAAATGAAAAACTTAGGAATTACTCTCATGAAAGAAGTAAAAGATCTATTCAGAGAAAATTATAATATCCTAAAAAAAGAAATCAAAGAGAAACTCAGAAAATGGAAAGATCCCTTATTCATAGATAGGAAGAATAAATATTGTGAAAATGGCCATTTTCCCAAAATTGTTATACAGATTCAATGCAATCCCAGTAAAAATATCACTAACATACCTCATACATCTAGAGAAATCACTTCTAAAATTCATCTGGAACCAGAGGAGACCTAGAATAGCAAAGGCAATTCTAAGCAGCAAAGGCAAGGCAGGAGGCATCACAAACCCTGACTTAAGGTTATACTACAAAGCTACTGTAATAAAATCAGCATGGTACTGGAATAAAAACAGATCTGAAGATCAATGGAATAGATTGGAAGATACAACCACAACCACAAACTCACTCAACCACCTTATCTTTGATAAAGGGGCCAAACAAGCTTGTTGGAAGAAAGACAGTCTCTTTAACAAATGATGCTGGAAAAACTGGCTATCCATATGCAGAAGACTAAAACTAGACCCATGCCTATCACTATGTACTAAACTAAAGTCTAAATGGATCAAAGATCTAAATATTAAAACAGAAACACTAAATCTGTTGGAAGACAGATTAAGTAAAAATCTTGAAGACATAGGGTTATGTAGAGAATTCATGAATGAGAATAAAACTGCATGGGAAATACTGCCCAGAATCAATAACTGGGATCATGTCTTATAAAGAGTTTCTGCATGCCGAAAGAAATCTCCATCATAGTGAAAAGAAATCCCACAAATTCAGAAAAAAATCTTAGTGAACAGTCCCTCAGACAAAGAACTTCTGTCTAGAACTTATAAAGAATTTAAAAAAATCAGACCCCTGAAATTCAAAAACCCAATCCAAAAATGGGCATCTGAGATGAATACACAGTTCTCAGATGAAGAATTACAAATGGTAAATAAACACATGAAAAAATGTTCAGCATCATTACTCATTAAGGAACGGCAAATTAAAACCACACTGAGATTCTATCTCACTCCAGAAAGAATGGCCAGGATAAACAAAACTACCCACAACAAATGCTGGACAGGCTGTGGGGAAAAAGGAACTCTTCTGCACTGTTGGTGGGAGTGTAGACTGGTGCAACCACTGTGGAGGTCAGTCTGGAGATTCCTCAAAAAGCTGGGTATGGAAGTCCCATTTGACCCAGCTATTCCACTTCTAGGCATATTCCCTGAAGAACTGAAAACATCATACCACAGTGATATGTGTGCGCCTACGTTTATGGCAGCACAATTAGTAATAGCCAGATCTTGGAAACAACCTAAGGGTCCATCAACTGAGGAATGGATAAAAAAAAATTATGGTATTTTTATATAATGGAGTAGTACTCCACTATAAAGAATGATCACATTGAGATATTTTAAATAAATAGATTCAACTTGAGACCATACTCATAAGTGAAATAAACCAAACTCACATGTATAAATACATTATAGTCTCCCTAGTGTAAGAAATAATGAGTACATGAGATTTTATGGTAATCATGTTTCCACATTACATTGCTTTGAAGCCTTATAATGTTTTCATTCATTGGTTGGAATGGTTTTATTCTGTTTTGTTTCATTTTATTGTGTGTGATGGTATGAACAGCTACTTTAAAGAAAACAAGTCATGATGGCAGCCATTGCTGACTTAATATCATCTTGCTTTGAAGTCCTACCATCCTTTTGTTCTTCTATTTCCGTTGGTTATATCATGTTGTGTCTTGCTGGATTTTAATATGTGTAATAGTATAAACAATTTATTTATGAAAAAGGAGATATTATAATAGCCATTGTTCATTTTCTGGTATTTGGTTTTGAATATCATGTAATACTTTCATTCTCTTGAATGGTTTTATACCATTTTGTTATGTTTGATAGTACTGTCTGGCTATGCTCAACTATTTCAAACAAAGAGATATTATAGTAGCCACTGTTAATATATGGTTGTCTTGCACTGTGTTGCTTCCATTGTTCTGTTCTGATTTGCTTTGTTCTGTCTTCTTTTGTTTTATTCTCTTTAAAAGAAAAATTTAAAAGAATATTGTCTCAAATGTGGGTAACCTGTACAGAGAGTAGCAAGGAGAAAAAAATAAGTGCAAAAAACGGGTTTCAACTCTATCCCCAATCTGCCATGTCTTCTACCTACCTAGGACTTATGTTAATTTTGCACTGAAAGTAAAATGCTAATTTCTGAAGTTAATAGGTAGACAACTTGAGGAATAGGCCAAAAGATTCATATCAGTATACACTGATGCAGTTTTTCATCCAACCT
>PVJX010043517.1:0-13633 GCA_004027295.1 Dolichotis patagonum
CCAGTAACCAGCCTGCTGCCCAGGTAAGTGACTGTGATCTGGCAAGACAAGGCCACCCCAGGGCGGGGCAACACGAAGTAACAGCGTTTCCTGAGATCCACGCCATGTTGGAACTTAGGGTGCTGAGCCAACCAGTTACCACCCTGCTGCCTACCGGGGCACGGGCTTAGAATCAAACATACCATATCTGCCCCCCTTACCCCCGCTAACAATCGGGATCCGGGGATCTGGGTATCTCTTGGGAGGTGACCATATGTGGTACAGCAAGTGGGGGGGAGTTTCCTTCTACTATCTCTGAAGGCAGATATTTTTTATCACTGTTTTGCTTTGTCCTGATTAATGGTGTTGCTCTATTCAATATTCTGTTTTGATGTGTTGTATAATGTTGTGTATTTCTTTTGATTTTGCTGTACCTAATAGAAGAACAACTATTTTGAAGATAACAAAATGTACAATGGTGCCTATTATTGTTGTCCTGGTGACCTGCTGTGATGTTCTGTGCCAATTTCATTATACTGTCTCAATTGGCTTTATTCCATCCTGTTTTGTTGTATAGTACTACCTCCAAGTTAATGAAAATAAAATATAAAATAAAATAAAATAAAATAAAACAATAGAACATGAGAAAACAAGGTAACAAAATACCTCCAAAAACTCCCAACTCCATCAAAGCTGATCCCTGTGACATGGATGACGAGAAACTGAAAAACAAAACAACAGAATTATATAAGGTGATTAAAAAGGAAATAACAACAACAAAACAGATCAATAAGGTACTGAGCAAGCTGAAACATGATATAACTAAACAGATCATGTACTTAAAAGGCAAAAGGAGGAAAAGAATATGCGCTAAAGGATATAACAGCATGTATGTTTAAGTGTGTGGGATTGATAACCATATTACCAAATTTTTATTGGATCGTTAAACAGAACTGTTTACAGCCTCACTGTTTACTTTGTATGCCTGAATTTTGTAACATGAACAACTATTTCTAAGAAGACAATGTGTAATTTATCAAGTAGTGATTTCTTAATTTTTTTTGAAATTCTGTATTATTTCTACCCTTTTTTCTGTTTTGCTTTTTTTCTCTTTAATAAAATAAAAAAAAAAACCTGAAAAAAAAGATACTGTTATGGTTTGTGTCTAGACTTTCTCCCAAAGCCTCATACAATCACAAGGGCAAGCTTTTCATAAGTGGTTGAATCTAGGATTTGTGACTAATTTCACAGTCCAATGATTGGATTATGGGTGTGAGTACAATACCCACAACCCTAGGGTAGGTGCCTTGCATACAGTATAAAGGACAGAAAGAGGCTTGTCTCTCCTTTCTCCTCCTTTGTTGCTTTTGATGTCTTCTACCACCACAAATGATGACCCATCTGCCATATGCCACCTTGTCTTGGAGCCAGATGATTCTGGACTGAAACCTCTACTAATTGTGAACTAAATAAACTTTTCCTCCCTTAACTTTGGATGTTGGGTAGTTTGTCTCAGCAATGAGAGAAAAGTGACTAACACAGATACTTTCCTATCACTGGGACAAAATATCCGAAACCCACAATGTAAAGGAGGAGAGGTCTATTTTGGCTTACATTTCAGTGGATTCAGTTCATGTTTGGGCAGCTTCAGGACAGCAATGGGATAGCAGAGGAGCATGGTGGAGCAATAGTGCTCAACCCATGGCAACTAGGAATCAGAGAGAGAAGGGAGGGGCTAGAAACAAGAATATACTCTTTCAGGTCACATCCCTAATCACCTTCTTCTGACCAGGCCTTTCCTCCAAACAAATGAGACTTTTAGGGGACATTTAGATCTAAGCCAAAAATCATTCCTGTGATATTAGTCATTATTATTGCTACATTAACCTAAACATGGCAACCTCTTTGAGAGTGTATTATGCAAGAAGGGATTTATTTTTGTTTCTCTTTGCCTACAAAAATGCAAAAAAATTATTAATATTTTTATGAAATATAAATGATTTGTAAAGTCATTTACCAAAAGGACAGCATTTTGATCTGCTATGGACAACATAAATGACAGTGGTCCAGTGTAAGATTACAATGGAGTGGGTAACCAGCTCAGTTCTGGGAAGCAGTGGCCAGCCCTGCCCCCACGTGCACACTAGCCACCATCTGGGATACTTCCTGCTGGTAGCCAGCATGGGCTCGGAAAACAGCAGCCAGACCTGCACCAACTCACCCAATGACCACCATCAGATACCTGTAGCTAGCACTGGTCAAGAGAACCAGCCCCCAAGTGTGTAGGGGGGTCCCAGACACTTTCTGTGTTGGCTACAATTTCTCCACTACCTGCTTGTCCAGAAGAACCCAGGAAAATGTCAAGATGAAGCCATAAAAGGCAGTCTCTGGTCTCCAACCCATGCAAAGCAAGACTGGGAGATGTAAACACAGAAGAAATTGGGAGTCATACACCTGAGGTTTCTGAAGTGATGGCAAGTGAAGGAAAGAAATTAAACAGAAATATTATCTCAGGTGAAAGAAGAAATGAAAAACATAATAAAACATAGTAAAATAAATGATAGCAATCATGAAAGGGAAGATCTCTTAAAAATAACAAAGAACCAGGAAATAACAATTCAATGACTGCAAGATGACACAAAGAAAAGTGATTTAAGAGTGGTAGGTGTCAGCAAAAAACAGGGGTCAACACAAATGACATAAAAAATTCATTTACAGAATTAATAGCAGAAAACTTCCCAAGCATCGGAAAAGAATGTGATATTTAGACAAGCGAGGCATACAGAATTCCAGCTAGTCATAACTGAAATAAGTCTATACTTAGACATATGACAATCAAGATCTTAGAAATTCAGCACACAACAGCTGTTATAGAAAAGAAACAGATCAAAAGGGAAACTCATCAGAATCATGACAGACTTCTCAATACAAACCATCAAGTCAAGAAGAGCTTCACTTGAAGTGAAGTATTTCAAGTCCTGAAAGAAGACAACTTCCAACCCAGATAGATGCTCCCAGCAAAACTATCTTTCAAACTTAATGGAGAAACAAGATACTTCCATGACAGAATAACTGAAGGAATTCATGACCACCAAACCAACCCTAAGAATACTGAAGGACATTCTAGAGAGATAAAAATGACTCTGGTTCCAGAAACAGTGGCAGAGGGGGATCACCAAGTGGTGCATGCAATTGAATGGAGAGGAAATGTAGGGAGCTAACTCCAGGAAAATAGCATATCAGAGATAAACCAGTGCATGTTAGCCATAATCATTAAGGTAGATACCTCAATTCACCAATAAAAAGAAACACGGGCAGAGTGGGTCAGGAGGCAGGCTCCATCAATATGCTTTATACAAGAAACACTTTTAACTCAAAAGGAAATTCATAGACTGAAAGTCAAAGGAGAGAAAGTAATGCTCTATGTGACAGGGAACCAGAAAAAAGTAGGGGTAGCTTGCCCATCGACTGTAGAATGGATAAGAAAGACATGACATTTTTATATAATGGGAAGACACTCAGCTGTAAAGAAAGATAACTTTAAGGCTCTTGTAGGTAAATGGATACAACTTGAGATTATGCTCATGGGTGAAATGGTTCAGAGTTACATGGGTGAACATTATGTTGTCTCTCTAGCATAAAAGACTGAAGGAGTTAGTGGGATCCAAAATGAACAATGGATATTGTGAAAGTGAAAGGGGATGAAATGTCTGAAAAGGGAAAACAGTGGCCATTGTTAATCTATTAGTTTGCTTTGAAGCCCTGTATTGTTTTCATTGTTGTTTTGTTTAGTTTTATTCTGTTTTGTTTTATTTGCTTTTATTACATTTGATGGCATGGGCAACTATTTCAAAGATAGCAAAATACATTATGGTAGCTATTATTGATTTCCTATTATCTTGTTTTGAAGTCCTGTATCATGTTCATTGTTTTATTTTGATTGACTATATTTTGTTTTATTTTCTTTGGTTTTATTATCTTCAAAATAAAAAAGATTACAATGGAATAAAAAGTTCCTATCACCTAGAAATATAACCATGGTAACATTATAGTTCAAATGTAGAACAAATACATTTGTTAATATAATACAAATATAACTCACATATTTGTAGCAGTGCTTGTGTAAACAAACTTAGTGTGCTGCCACCGTATAAAAGTAGAATGTAATTATCCATAGTACAATACACTTGATAATGATGAGCAATTTTTATTGGTTTATATATTTACTACACCAGTTGTTTTATCATTAGTTTAGAATGTATTTATGCTGTATATAAAAAAGCCTTTGTCTTATGCTATAGTATCTTCATATAACTTGTGTTTACTATGGCCACATCAGAGTTACTGATCTATGCTATTTTTAGTTTTGTACAAGCACACTCTGAAATGTTTGCACAATGATAAAATCACCTCTAGACACATTTTCAAAAGTATTTCACTTATTAACAATGTATGACTTTGTATATACACATAAAACCAATCCATGATTTCAGCATCCTGACATTATTCTAGAAATATGCATTCTCCCCTCTAGATATCTATCTATCTATCTATCTATCTATCTATCATCTATCTATTTGTAAACTGTCTTGTGTTTTTGCTCAGATAGTTTATAACTCCTGAATGCTCTTATCTGATAAGAGCTCTTCTCCTTTTATTTTTCAATGCTTAATTCAAATTCGTTTCCTTGGCAAAGCTGTCCAAGATCTTCCTTTAACTATTTAAACTCAGCAGCTCCCTACTTTTTCCCTCTTCCAATAGGAGCTTTCTTATGGCTAATTAGGTACTGATTTTTAAAAAAGAAACTGTGTTATGTACATGCACCTACTTTTTTTTAGATGAATGCATACTTTATTTACTGCAAACATGTACTACTAAAATTTTAAAAACACTGATTTTTCAGAGTCTGCAAAATCTGATTTTAACTTATCAATTAAAGTAAATTATTTATCTTTGTATGTACTATTGCTATTTAGCTAGATCTTTGCATGTAGTAAATTTTTAATAAATGTGAATTGAAGTGACATGTAGTGAGTGAGTGGATGATAGTGGTTGATATGAAAAATCCATCCTTTGTGTTGTATTTCTATCTGTCACACCACACGAATTGGGAAATAGTTTCCTACTGTATTATGCTGGGGGGTAATGGATGAGTGTTCCTGGAGAAAGGGGAGTTTCACATGGAGAAGTGAAAAGTGTGAGGGAGCCTGCATTTCCCTAACCACCTATGTTGCTGCTGAAGTGGGAACTGGAGGGGCAGAGAGGCCACAGCTGTGTGGGCAGACCTCACCCTCCCTTTGGTTGCTCTGTCTTGAAGCATAGTCCTGAGAACTGGCTCATCTGTGGGATGATACGTGGGTGGTTTGGCACCAGGCAGTGTCCACATGGGGTATCAGCTGCCAGCAAATTATCTGGGAATGCCAGCTTCCTGGCACTAGAGGCTTGAGCATGTGGAGGTTAGGGCCTTCCCTGCTGGGGGAGGGAGACAGTGGCATGGGAAGCCGAGATTAAGTGCGGCTTCCACCTGAGGTGTGGCAGGCAGCACCCATTTTTCTTTTCCGCTACCTAAAATGTTTCCTTATACAGGCCACCCAGGATGGGCCCCAGTCACTTTGAGATAACTCTGTTAATTGCAACTTCAACCACTCTCCCTGCTGTAGTATATTGTTTTGAGGTGTACAGTATATCACTGTTCTGCCTGGCCCCTTTACATTTCTACGATTGTTTTGTCCAGCCATTATTTAAGTGCTATTACACATTAGGTGCTTTCAGAAATAAAGGGGATGTAACAATAAATAACATAACCTCTGCCCGTGAGTTACTTACTGTCCAGTGAAGCTCTGTTTTAAAGTAATTCAGGATGTAAGTTTTGAAATAATATATTTCTAGTTTAGGCAAAATCATTTTCAATGGTAGCTTATTGGTCAAAGTAATATGAAGAATATAGTCAATTATTGTTGATAAAAATGGAACAAATATTGTGACCAAAGAGTGATCTCTGAAAACAAGCCATATTTCTTGTCATTTTTACTTCTTAAGTGAAAAGTTCTCTACCTAGGACGTCTCTCTGTCTGTATTTATGAAATTTATATGGCTATATATGACATATCACAAATACAGAGAATATAAAAATTAACACAAATTATTACCGTAAAAGGCACACTGCTACCAACTACTCCTCCCCATCAGACTTCTCCTTCACTTCAATCTCACTTATCCTGTCATTTTTGCCACTTTTCTGAGCAGTTCTAGAAACTTGTTTGTGAGTGACTTGTCCTATCGTTGTGGTTATCTCTATGTCTTGAGTCAATTCAAAGCATTCAATTCAATTCCCATGGTCATTTTGCCTTTGGGGAAGAGCCAGAAGTTTCACAATGCCAGTTGGATGAGTGAAGTGGATGAGGACACACTGTCATGTTTTCAGGAGCTTGGAGTTCTGTTGGCTGGCACTTGGCAGCAGAAGTCAGTGTATTTTTGGTCATACCTCGAAAAGAAACTCACAAAAGAGGGCTTTAAACTTGCTTCAGAAAGTAGTAAGGATGACGGTGTATGTGTGTTTGAAGTGAGAGTGAGCCTTTTGAGGAGGATTAATCTTACACTGTGACAAATTTCTAAAAATTTAAGCATTCATCTATATTTGGATCAAACCTCAATATCTGAAGCACACGGAGAAATATTGCAACATACACTTACTCATAGTCATGTGACAATTTCTCCTGGTTTCCAAGAATTAAAATCAATGAGGTACATGGGAACACATTATTTGCATCAGTAAAATTTGAACTACTAACATAAAGTTGAACTGCTACCAAGAATGTCAGTGATGAGCCTTGGCCATAGTTGTGGATGGCTCCATGTCCTGGTTGCTATAGTTTTAGCCTCTCCTCAGTGCCCATCCTAGATGTTTGACTTTTTCCCCAATGCTCTGGGGGGTTTGAGAAGTGATGGTTCCACACCTTCAACCCCTAAATTGTGATGGGATTCAGGTTAGCTTTTGTACTCTGGGTAGCAAGAATGAACCATTTTGTCTGGGGTGAGGTAGAGGATATTTAGGGTTGCTTTACTAAACAACGTGATAAAAGTCACTAACCTGCACTTGAAGACAAACAAAGTGATCATCAACACATGCAGACTCTGATGGATGAGACATGGAGAGAAAATTTACAATCATACTCACAGATCTAGAACTTTTCATTTAAAACACTCAGCTTTTGCCACTTGTACTTTCTCTCCCAGAACCAGTAAATGGAAACCCTATTTTGAGACACTCCCTAGAATTCCTGGTCAACATCTTAGGATCTTTAGATAACTTTGAAATATGTAGTCTACTGTTTCCATAATTCCTTGTGGTGTATGTGTGCATCTGACATAATTGGGAGTGAGGGCTGAGCTGTTATCTTTGTATTCTAATTTCCTTAGCCCAATAGGATTTCTGTATTAAAGGATAAGGAAAATATTGTGTTGTTAGTAAGAAAGTTTGTGCTTGAAGCTTTTGTCCAAAGATATTGAAATTCTTTGTAAAACATAGCGTTATTTTTTATTGTTTGTAAATTTATTAATTTTTAAATGAACAGATAAATTTTAAGTTATGAGGCACATTTGCTTTTCTCTTTGGATGTTTTATTTTATGACTCACTTTTTTATTTTAAAGATAATTAAACCCAACAAAACAAAATAGAACAAAGCCAATCAAAACAAAGCAGTGAAATTGGTACAGAACTTCAAAGCAGGATAACAACAATGGTATATAGTATATCATGTTATCATCACAATAGTTATCCATTCTATCAGATATAGCAAAAGCAAACCAAAACAAAACAGAATAAAACCAGTCAAAGCAGAACACTGAATAAAACAAAACACTTAATCGGAGCAAAATAAAACAATGAGCACAGCGCTGGATTTCAAAAACAAGATAAAAAGAAATCCCCCATATTTGCTGTACTGCATACTGTCATTCTCCCAAAAGATACCCAGACTGCTGGCCCCAGGCATGCAAAGTCAACCAAACAACACAAGTGTTCAGTTGCTCCTTGTACCTCAGTTTCCATCAACTCAGCCTGTCCTCCGAACCAGCTGGTTGCTTGGTGGGGACTGGGGGGGCAGAGGGGGGAGTCCTTGATTGTCAGCCCACACATCAGCAGGCTCATGGGAGGCACTATCTGACTTCTCTCTTCCTGGGCCCCGCATGGCTTGTACAGCTTACCAGAAAAACTGTCTAGTTGGCTTCTTGGTGGGCTCCTCCTAGTCCCAGCATGCCTGATTCTTGGGAGGCACTGACTTAAGACTCACCTTCTTGTACTTAGGTTGAATCAATATAATAAAAGGTCAAAGTACCCCAAGTCAATTTAATCTCTCACAAAGTATAATTTGGATATGAGAGGCAGTTGGCTCATTTGTACTGACCCCTGGCATCAGTGGGGAGTGGCCTGCCAGGCACCTTGGAGATTTTGGAGGCTACAGAAACCTGTATCATGCACTGGTAGACATCGAGTCTGTTGTTTCCTGGACAGCCATGGTGATCTTTGCAAACCTGGGGCTCTAAATACACATGTTTGCCTAGAGTACATGATTCCTATTCACACAAACATGGGTTTTCTAGCTGAGTGACCTTAGATGAATTGTTGAATTGTTGCAGCCAGAGATAGTTCAGATGTGAAATGAGGGTGATGGTAGTATCTGCCCCATAGGATCTTTGTTAGGCTAATGACAATTTAGCTCTCAGCACAGTTTGTACTTATAGTGCTCAAGTAACAGAAGCTACTGCAGTATATTAGAACTTACATTTCTAGTAGGATTATGTAAGGGTATGACTGTAAAGGAGGTGAGTAACCACTTGGGAGCTTGGGAAAGATTGCAAAGTATAGGAACAACTAACTGAGTTAATTGATGAATGTTGGTAACACCCATAACTCAGCTTATAAAGCTAACAAACTGATATAAAACTGATATAAAAATATTAAAGTACAAGTAGAAATGGGAAACTATGCTAAGATATAATTTTGTTATCTGAGTTCATATATGTAACCACTTAGCTCAGAACACATTTCAGTTTTTTTTTTTGGTTGGTAGCATTTTTCTTTTTTTCTTTTAAAGAGAATAAAACAAAAGAGGGCAGAACAAAGCAGATCAGAACAGAACAATATAAGCAAAACAGCACTTTACAATAAGACAACCGGACATTAACAGTAGCTATCAAAATATCTCTTTCTCTGATATAGTTGAGTATAGTTTGAAATACAATAATATCAAACATACCAAAATAGTATAAAACCATTCAAGAGAATGAAAGAATTACAGGACATTCTGAAACAAATAACAGAAAATGATCAATGGCTACTATAATATCTCATTTTCAATAAAAATTGTTTATACTATCACATATATTAAAATCCCAATAAGACACAACATGATAGAACTGATGGTAATAGCAGAGTAGAAGCATGGTAGGACTTCTAAGCAAGATGATATTAAATCAGCAATGGCTGCCATAATGTTTTGTTTTCTTCAAAACAGCTGTTCATACCATCATGCATAATAAAGTCAAACAAAACAGATTAAAACCATTCCAACTGATGAATGAAAACATTGGAAGGCTTCAAAGAAATGAAATGGGAAATTATGATTACCATAAAATCTTATATACTCTTACCAACTCTCATACTAGGGAGACTGTATGGTATTTACACATGTGAGTTTGGTTTATTTCACTTATGACAATGGTCTCAAGTTGTGTCCATTTATTTATAAATATCTCAATGTCATCATTCTTTATAGCTGAGTAGTACGCCATTGTATAAAAATGCCACAACTTTTTATCCATTCCTCAATTGATGGGCACATAGGTTGTTTCCAAGATCTGGCTATTACAAATTGTGCTGCTATAAACATGGGTGCACATATATCACTGTGGTATGATGTTTTCAGTTCTTCTGGGAATATGCCTAGAAGTGGAATAGCTGGGTCAAATGCGACTTCCAAACCCAGCTTTTTGAGGAATCTCCAGACTGACCTCCACAGTGGTTGCACCAGTCTACACTCCCACCAACAGTGCAGAAGAGTTCCTTTTTCCCCACAGCCTCTCCAGCACTTGTTGTTGGTAGTTTTTTCTATCCTGGCCATTCTTTCTGGAGTGAGATGGAATCTCAGTGTGGTTTTAATTTGCATTTGTCTAATGACTAATGATGCTGAACATTTTTTCATATATTTATTTGCCATTCATATTTCTTCATCTGAGAACTGTGTATTCATTTCAGATGCCCATTTTTGGATTGGGTCTTTGAATTTCATGGGTCTGAGTTTTTTTAATTCTTTGTAAGTTCTAGAAAGAAGTTCTTTGTATGAGGACAGTCCATTAAGATTTTTTCCCAACTTGTGGGTTTTCTTTTCACTCTGCTGGAAATCTCTTGCAACATGCAGAAACTCTTTAATAAGATGTGGTCCCAGTTATTGATTCTGGGAAGTATTTCCTGTGCAGTTTGATTATTTTCATGAATTCTATACCTACCCCTATATCTTGGAGATTTTTTACCTACTTTGTCTTCCAGCAGATTTAGTATTTCTGTTTCAATATTTAGATCTTTGATCCATTTAGATTTTAGTTTAGTACATGGTTATAGGCATGGGTCTAGCTTTAGTCTTCTGCATATGGATAGCCAGTTTTTCCAGCACCATTTGTGAAAGAGACTGTCATTCTTCCAGTGAGCATGTTTGGCTCCTTTGCCAAAGATAAGGTGGTTGAGTGAGTTTGTGGTTGTGGTTGTACCTTCCAATTTATTCCATTGATCTTCAGGTCTGTTTGTATTCCAGTACCATGTTGATTTTATTACTGTAGCTTTGTAGTATAATTTCAAGTCAGGGATTGTGATGCCTCCTGCCTTGCCTTTGTTGCTTAGAATTGCTTTTGCTATTCTAGGTCTGTTCTGGTTCCAGATGAATTTTAGGAGTGATTTCTCTAGATCTATGAGGTATGTTAGTGGTATTTTGATTGGGATTGTGTTGAATCTGTATAGTAATTTTGGGAGAATGGCCATTTTCACAATGTTTGTCCTTCCTATCCATGAACAGGGTATGTCTTTCCATTTTCTGAGGTCCTCTTCAATTTCCTTTTTTCAGGGCATTATAATTTTCCATGTATAGCTCTTTTACTTCTTTTGTGAGATTAATTCCTAAGTATTTCATTTTTTGGATGCTAGTGTGAAGGGTATGGCTTCTCTTACTTCTCTCTCAGTATTTTTGTTGTTAGTGTATAGGAATGCTGTTGATTTTTGAGTATTGACTTTGTATCCAGCTACATTTCTGAATTTCTTTATTATATCTAGGAGTTTTTCAATGGAATTTTGGGGGTCTTCTATGTAAAGTATTATGTCATCTGCAAATAATGAAAATTTAACTTCCTCCTTTTCTGTCTTTACTCCTTTTATTTCTCTCTCTTGTCTAATTGCTCTGGCTAGTATTTCCAGTACTATGTTGAATAGGAGCAGTGATAGGGGACATCCTTGTCTTGTGCCTGATTTTAAGGAAAAGGCTTTCAGTTTTGGGCCATTTAATATGATGCTGGCTGTTGGTTTGTCATAGATGGCCTTTATCTTATTGAGGTAAAGACTGTCTATTACCATTCTCTGTAAGGTTCTTATCATGAATGAGTGTTGGGCTTTATCAAAAGCTTTTTCTGCATCTATAGAGATGATCATTTGGTTCTTCCTTTTGGCTCTGTTGATATGGTAGATTACATTTATTGATTTACATATGTTGACATATCCCTGCATTCCTGGGATGAATCCCACTTGGTCGTGGTGTATAATCTTCTTGATGATTTGCTGCATCCTGTTTGCTAATATTTTATTGAGAATTTTTGCATCTGTGTTCATTAGGGAGATTGGCCTATAGTTCTCTTTTTTAGTTGGGGCTTTCTCTGGTTTTGGTACTAGAGTAATATTTGCTTCTAGGAATGACTTAGGAAGATTTGCTTTCCTTTCAATTTCATTAAAGAGTTAGAGGAGTGTCGGAATTAAGTCTTCTTTGTATTTTTTGTAGAATTTCACAGTGAATCCATCTGGGCCTGGACTCTTCTTTGTTGGCAAGGACTTAATTACATTTTCAATTTCAGTAATAGAAATGGGGTTATTCAGCAGTTTTACATCTTCCTGATGCAGCTTCGGTAGTTCATATTTATCTAGGAATCTCTATTTCTTCTGTGTTATCGAACCTATGAGAGTAGAGATTTTCAAAATAGGTGTTGATGATCTTCTTTATTTCCACCTAGTCTGTAGTAATTTCACCTTTTTCATTCCATATTGCATGAAGTTGAGTTTTTTTCTTTCCTTTTTAAAATAAGGTTGGCTAGGGGCTTATCAACTTATTTATTCTTTCAAAGAACCAACTCTTTGATTCATTGATTCTTTGAATTGTTTTCTTAGACTCTATTGCATTAATTTCTGCTCTGATCTTTATAATTTCCTCCCTTCTTTTTGCTTTGGGCTTGGCTTGCTCTTCTTTTTCTAGATGTTTGAGTTGTAGCATCAGGTTGTTTATTTGTGTTTGTTCTGTCTTCCTGATGTGGGAACTCAGTGCAATAAATTTTCTTCTAAGGACTGCTTTCATTGCATCCCACCAATTCTGGTAAGTTGTGTTTGTATTTTCGTTTGCTTGTAGATATTGTTTAATTTCTTCTTTAATTTACTCCATGACCCACTGATTGCTCAAGATTGTATTACTCAGTTTCCATGTGTTTGTGAGGTTTTTTTAAAAATAATTTTATTTAAAGAGGAAAAAACAAAACAAAATAAAACAGAATAAAGGGTAGCAACCATACAGTATTCCAAAGAAAAAAGGAAAAGTACAACAACAATAAAACCTAAGAAATTATTACTTGACTAATTACATACTGACTTCTTGGAAATAGTTGTTCAAATTATAAAGTTAAAACATGTAAAGTAGACATTCAAATAGTAAGATTGTTAACAGTTCTGCTCCACAATCTGACAAAAACAACAATATGGTCATCCATCTTACCCACTCAAGTATACATGCAATTATATCAATAGGGTAAAATTAAACACAACAAAACAGAGCAAAGCAGATCACAAGAAAGCAATGTAAGACATAAATTTCAAAGCTAGACAATTGGAGATATTCACTCTCTATCATATTGACTCTTGTTTTCTTCCAAATAGTTGGCCATATTGTCACATATAGGGAATTCACATGAAACAACCTAGTATGGAATTGATCTGAGCAGGACGAGGAGGGCATTACAGGTCTTCAAAACCATACCTTAGGGAAGCCATGAATGGCTGTCATAGTGTCTCTCATTCTCCTCAAAACAGCTGTCCATACTTTAATGTGTGTTGAACTTAAACAAGGCAAAGCAAGCTAAGATCACTTTGAACAAAAAGTGATAGTGTTGCTGGACTTCACATCATGACATTATGGAATCAGCACTGGGTATTATACTGTCTCTTTTTCTTCAAAGTAGTTGTTTATTTCAACATGTGTTATATAGTTGGTTCTCGTAAACTCTTTATAAGCTCTACACATGCATGAGTCTCTACATGTATATCTATCATTTCTGTATTAGCAGGAAAAACAAAACAAAGCAAGATAAAACAATTCCTAGAAAAGCATGAGGCAGAAAAGTCACATAAAACTGCAA